>JAECMU010094730.1:3758-14579 GCA_016106625.1 Dracogyra subfuscus | reverse complement strand
CACACACATACACACACACACACACACACACACACACACACAAACACACACACACACCTATTTGGGATGTTTTTAAAGCCCTTTTCTCGATATAGCCTACATCGGTCATGTATACAGAAACGACGTAAACTACTTCACTGTTCTGGGTATTGCTTTAACTTTGAATTTTATTCAGTGCTCCACGACTGATGTAACAAAGGCCGTGGTATGTACTATCCTGTCTGTGGGATGGTGTATATAAAAGAAAAGAGTAGCTCATGAAGTGGCGACAGCGGGTTTCGTCTCTCAATACATATGTGGTGCTTAAGCATATGTCTCACGCCATATAACCGTAAATAAAATGTGTTGATTGCGTCGTTAAATAAAACATTCCCTAACTTGTATTTTATTTTCAAACTCCAAAGTTCTATATATTCTGTAAAAGAAAATAATGAACTGCATTAAACTACCATTTTATTACATGTTTAACACGAAAATCAGAAAGACACAAACGATTTTTAGTACCGACAGTCATATTTAGTACAGATAAGGTGATTGGTTCGTTGACGTCAAATCGTCCAATAGTAGTGTACGTCAAACCAATGCATGATAATTTCCCAGTGAGAAATTACGCTTTTGATTTTCCCCGTTATGAGTACCTGCTGGGGTAATAATGCATGACATCACAGCAGCGAGAACTTGAGAGTATTGTGATGTAAACATTGTCACAGTGTGGTCATGTTATTGTGTATATATACATGTACTTTCATTAATAATTCATGTGTTTTTAATTGTTTGTATGTTATATCAGAACGGACGAGTAAAGACCTGTAGGTATTAAAACACCTGGGTACCACTACAGAATGACAGCGAATCGTTTATCAGCTAAATTCACCAGGACAAACGAATGTTTGAGTGTTTTGAAATTACCACTAGTTAAATACGGCGCAAATTCCGCTGTTTTATTCTGTTTAATAGTCTTTTGTTTGGAAATAAAAATATATTATTTTTTTTTGGGGGAGGGGGGGGGATTGTTGGGGTTTTGAGGGGTTGTTGTGGGGTTTTGGGGGTGGATAGTGTGATGAGTGGAAGTGGGGAGACATTTCTTTTGTAATTAGAAAGAAAACATAATTCTGATAACAAATATTTAGGCTTTGAGATTGACCCACCCCACCCACCTCAAAAATTAAAATAATAATAATAATAATAAAAATATGTATTAGCAATTTGAACAATGTGAGCGAAAATTCTTAAAATCAAATTCAAGTTTTAAGTAGCCAGGCAAAATACAACAAAATGAAACTTCTTTTCATAAATAAATATATTTATTTGATATATCAATGTGTCAAAGGTCGACGTGTTTCGTTTGTGGTCGTTCCATTCATCTGGTAGCCTTTGATATGTACTTTTACCGCCATGATGTAACAGACATATTGACCAATAGGATGTGGGTTAAAGTATTCCATGCGCTTGACAGTGGCTTGTTACTCGTATTTCAAACTTCCACTTCCAGCAATAAATGTTGAACTGCATTTAAAATATATAGTTTCATAGGGGTTGCGTGATAAATAAAATGCATGTGCATGTCTTACGGTTACTACGTTTTGATATTGGTTCATTAATTGTGTAACAAGTTGCTGCATGTTGATTCGCATTTGGCCCAGTATATTTAACAAACGATAATCTACTTACTTCTGTGAGCCGTTTGCTCAAAGCAAATGGTCACGCCTTGTGATAACTTTAAATTTATATATATATATATATATATATATATATATATATATATATATATATATATATATCAGTTTCGAGATTCGTTCGTGGATTTTGGTGACGTTTGCTATGCTAATAATGATTTCAAAATAATAAAGAGTAACAAAAAACAGAGACCTAAAACACTCCTATCTGTTCTGGGTGCGCCTAAGTTTGAGCTTCCACTTGAAGAAGTTTCTGGGCCTGTGATAGCTTTCTGGGAATCTGCTGGTCACTCGTCAAGTGGTCGAGTGTCCAGCGTAAACAAAACAACATGACGTTATAGGTGTTGTGTGCGCTGACACGGCGTCCGTCTATTCTGTGTGACTGGTGGTGACCATTGCCAAGTAGTCACCAACGACTTAGCGCATCCTCGCCAGGGTGACCTGCAAACTGCCTACTACGACGAGTTGGTCTTGGAGTACCAGCGCGCATGTCCATTCATAGACTGGGCGCAGGTTGCCGGCACTCGCAGTTTCCGGTGACACCAGTCCAAAGACAAACAGAGTTTATCGTGGAGTCTCTAATTATGTTAACGTTTTACAACCAAGCAGTTTGTTGCTTCGGGTTAAACTAGTGCTTTGTAGCAATGATACAAAAGACAACGGTGTGTGCCGTCTTTTGTAATGGGTAGGTGAAGGGATAATATTTATAAATAATCAATTATTGTTTTTAAATCGGAAAGGTAGACTATAATGGTTCTAATAGACAAAATCAATTCCTATTGCCGATTATGTCAACCTTTACTAGTACACCTGATATAAGCAGTGTATGAACACACCAGACAAGTACATCAATATAAAGCGTGGCATCTCACATCTAATCTACCTGCAAGAAAATGGGGGGTCACATACCATTTAAGAGATTTGATTAATATTTTTCATAACAACCGTCATTTTTGCCGAAAATTGCAGTTCCATTTTTTGGGGTACCCCCGCATTAGTTTCAACCTCTGGTATATACTGCATAACAACTGTATAACAAACAAAACTGTATTTATTTATTTATTGTCAATGGATAATAGTATTTGCACAAATAATCAATGTCACATATTACTACCAATCACACCCACAGCAGCTTTTACTCCGTAAAAATTGAGGTGCACCTCGAAGTTTGACACGGAACTCTCTTCTTTGGTACTATGCAACCTAATGTCAGTTGCAGGTCTCCCATATCTTTATGTAGCTGAACTTTGTTCTCCTGACAGCATGCCTGAATACAAACACCAAATTAAACAACATCACCACCACCACCACCACCATCATCATCATCATTAATATCCTTTGAGTATCATCATCATCATCATCATCATCACGACCATCAAATACCACCTCAAGTCTTCTGAGATCAGAGTGCGTGCTAAAGATGGACGTGCTTAATGTTCAATCAACGTGGAATTCGCTGTAGCGTACGTATACCTCTGTTGCTTGGCAAGGAACACAATGGAGTTTTCAATTTGATATTAACAATATATTTTTCTTTAAATTGTTAAAGATGCGACTTCCGTCGAGAACATTTTGAAAAATGCCTTACAAAGATGGACCGTTGTTAACTTATTACTTGACATTAGTCCATACGGTGTCTTTATGGCAAGAGGAACCCATGGGTTAGCATTGCCACTTGCCATTCTGTAATGAATAAATAGCATTAATCTACCGTCATCTCTTTTTTTTTTTAAATTTAACCTATGTAATTTCACTTATTTGGTGATAATTGTGTTTAGAAACTTTTTTTAAATTATTATTTACATAAATATTTAAAACATAAAATGTATATAAATCGATGTGTGTTTTATACGACTTTTAGTATTATTGATTATAGAGTTGCCAGCGTAGCAATTCTTTATGATGCAGAAGGACTGTGAATTGCATTTATTTTTATCCGACTAAATAATAATATAAATAACACCAGTAACTGTGTTATGTGCTATCGTTTCTGTGGTGAAGTGCATATAATATATCTCAGTGCTGCGTTTCGGTAACAACCAATAGCTTATGCTGTAAACCCAGTGTTCATATGGCCATGTTAGACGTCAAATAGTCTTTGGCCAAAACAAAGTGTATGCTTCACGGAACGTGCTGAAAGAAATTAGATAGGATGGGTCGGTTTCAGGATTCAGATAATGTTTATGTGACTTTTATATTCACTTATATATTTAAAAACAAAAAAAGCAAGCATCGTCTAAAAAAAGTAGAAACACCTTTTTCGTCTTGAGTCTGGTTTTGTTATGTCGTCCGCGATTACCTAAATGGAGGTTAAAATATGTTGGGTGTCGTTAAATAATAATACTAATACTAATTAAAGACCTTAAAATAAAGGCACGTGTTTTGGGGGTCATGTACTAAGAAACCCCACTATGGTAGACTTAAAATATGAGTTTGTCATTTGTAAATATACTTTGACGAAACCTGCCACCGTTTCTTAAGTTGACAAACACGTATTTACGATACAAACATAACGCCTTACAAATTCATTGACACCTCACGTAGGAGAGCTCCAAACCCCCTGATAACAAGGATGCGCAGCTAAAACCTCTAGCTCTGTCATTGGCCACTTATTCCTGGAAGCTACGCCTTCGCTGAAACTTTGTACCGAAATTTGGGGTTGTTTTTAACAAACTTATAAAACTGCTGTTAAGTTAAACAATAATCTAAAAAAAAACAAAAAAAACATAGACATGTCGATGAGTTTTTGGATTTGATGTATACTATCAATAATTAAAATGGCAATATATTGCATGACATCTAGTACAAACATTAAATACATCACTGAATGTAATATCACATTTACACTTATAAATATATACACTATCTTCCATCGTGGAGGAAGCAGGGGAAAATGTATGTACATTCGTGTAAAGAACAGCTTAAACTATTAGGCTTGTTCATTCGCAGTTAATTATTAGAGAAGGCCTAGTTTGGAGAAGGCCTAGTTTGGAGAAAGCCCAGTTTAGAGAAGGCCCAGTTTGGAAAAGGCCCAGTTTGGAAAAGGCCCAGTTTAGAAAAGGCCCATTTTAGAGAAGGCCCAGTTTGGAAAAGGCCCAGTTTAATCTGGGGGAGGAATTTAGTCATATTAGCATTCCTACCAGACATCTATATAGGGATTCAAACGAATCACTACGCATTTGTACATGGATTACAACTAATTTTGAATGGTAGAATGATGGAAATACATGTTAAAAAGGTCTCAGATTAGCATATTTTCTTCGAATATCTGTATAATTTCCCCCGAATTTGAACAATTGCTCTTGTCTCGTACGCTTATGGCCCAACCCCATCCTACTCTGCAAATACAGAGCGTATGTTTAAAATCGTTAACGCTCCCTCACCGTAATTGATGATTAATGCATGGTATAGTGGTCTGATGTGCAGAATACATCAAAAAATTAGGTGTTTTGGAAAATATATATGAAAGATTATTAGATACTAAGGAAAACAATACAGAGGGTTTCCTCTGTCAGAATTACCAAATGTTTGACATCCAGTAGTCGATGATAAATAATCAGTGTACTCTAGTGGTTTCGTTGAACGAAACAAACTTTAAACTTCAATGCGCTGAGGGGCGGGACGTAGCTCAGTTGTACAGCGCTCGCTCGATGCGCGGTCGGTCTGGGATCGATCCCCGTCGGTGTGCCCATTGGGCTATTTCTCGTCACAGCCAGTGCACCACGACTGGTATATCAAAGGCTGTGGTATGTTCTATCCTGTCTGTGGGATGGTGCATATAAAAGATTCTTTGCTGCTAATCGGAAAGAGTAGCCCATGAAGTGGCGACAGTGGGTTTCCTCTCTCAATATCCGTGTGGTCCTTAACCATATGTCTGACACCATATAACCGTAAATAAAATGTATTGAGTGCGTCGTTAAATAAAAAAACATTAAAACAAATTTCAATGCGCTGAATTCTAGCAAGTAACGATGCACCGTGATAAATGTTTCTACTCACAAACGAATTAATTGTCTTGTAGATAATCTGAATCTATTCTTATTCAGTCCTCTTTGTGGTGATACTAGAGCAGATTTTTTTTAAAAGGATGAAGCCCATGTAGTAACCTGTAATAAATGAAAAGAAAGAAATGTTTTATTTAACGACACACTCTACACATTTTATTTACGGTTATATGGCGTCAAACATATGGTTAAAGACCACACAGATATTGAGAGGAAACCCGCTATCGCCAATTCATGGGCTACTCTTTCTTTCTAATTAGCAGCAAGGGATCTTTTATTTGCACTTCCCACAGGTAGGATAGCACAAACCATGGCATTTGTTGAACCAGTTATGGATCACTGGTCGGTGCAAGTGGTTTATACTTACCCACTAAGCCTTGCGGAGCACTCACTCAGGGTTTGGAATCGGTATCTGGATTAAAAATTCCATGTTTCGAATGTCATTACTTTTAATCCATAGTGGTATTGTCCAAATTACAGTCCTTTTTTTTTTCTTTTTTTTTAATTTTTTTTAACGACGCACTCAACACATTACAATTACGGTTATATCGGCGTCGGACATATAGTTATGTCGAGAAAAAAAACAGTGGTTAACTGACGGGGATCGATCCTAGACCGACCACGCATCAGGCGGGCACTGTGCCACTGGGCTATGAAATTACAGTCCAATGCAGAGGCGTAGGCAGGATTTTGTATTGGGGGTTGGAGGTGGGGGGCACCTGGCAGCCAAGTAAACGATATCGAGTACGCCAATGATCACCCCAAAATTTCAGGGATCTTCCCCCCCCCCCCTCCCCTCCCCCGATTACGCCATTGGCCAAAAGTTGCCATCTTACCTTTTTACATTGATAAAGCTTTTCTATATAGAAGTTTTTAATTCTATTTCTTGTAAATTATTTTAAAAAATAATTCCGATATCTTTTTATTTGTAGTACAGTCTCGCGTAACTATATAGGAGTGGCTTGTGTATTTTTTTTTATAGATTGTTGTACTTTTATATTATTATTATTATTATTATTATTATTATTATTATTATTATTATTACTGAACTGTTTTTACTATGTACTATGTAGGTAAGACGTAAAATATAAGGAATTTATCTGTCTATCTTTAAGAAAACGCTTGAATTTCTAGTAATTTTAGTTGTACGGTGTACCTTCTGCTTAACCTCATTTTGATCTGTAATGCACCTCGAGAAACCTGACTCGCAGTTTTTATCTATTAGTGAACGTCACCGGTCTAAACTATACTTTCACAAGACCGAGTCACGAGACAATTGCAACTGAAACATCTCCATAACCTTGGAACTTTTCATTCAAACGCTTTTAAGCACAAAAGAGAGTTTATCTTTGATACTGTATTGCATGTTTCCATATCGGTCGCGGTTCGTGTGTGGACCTTATTATCTGTCAAGCCGGTTGAAGATACTGAAACGATAATTTCACTTGCTTTTCTTTTTAACTGACGATGCGGTTACATTTTTGTGGGGTTTTTTTTTGTTCAAATTATGTGTTCTTGTGTTCGTGTGATAGAGACGGGTTTAGAGTTACCTCCACTTTGTTACGCAGTGTCTCTTCTGTTGTAACGTGTTTCCAGTTTGATAACACAAACACAGAGACGAGACGGTGTTTGAGATCATTTGAAGTTTTACTTTTATCGTAAATATTTGTGTTGGTGTGTAATTTAACAAGTTCTGATAGATATACTATCACACAGATTTAGTTTTTCTACTGTTTAAACATATACCGACAATAACGTCTGGAGTATGTTTCAAGGCTAATATAGGGATAATAGGCTTAGCCTGGACCAACTAGGGAATCATATTAAGGTATCCATATCCTGTGAATATAAGGTCTTCTCTAACCATACAAAATAGCACTTCAATCGTAAGAAAAACATCAAAGAAAAACAAAGAAGAAAAAAAACACTTTTATGTATTTTCCTGGGATATTTGCCCACATACCACACCTCCAATGTTAACATACCCATCATTATCAACATACCCTTCAATGTCAGCATAACCATCATTATCAACATAACCTCCAATATCAACATAACCATCATTATCAACATAACCTCCAATATCAATATAACCATCATTATTATTTTTATTTTTTTTATTTTTATTTTTTTATTTTTTATTTTTTTTAACGACGCACTCAACACATTATGATTACGGTTATATCGGCGTCGGACATATGGTTATATCGAGAGAAAAAACCCAGTGGTTAGCTGACGGGGATCGATCCTAGACCGACCGCGCATCAGGCGGGCACTGTACCACTGGGCTATCATTATCAACATAGCCACTAATGTCAACATAACCATCATTATCAATATAACCTCCAATGTCAAAATAACCATCATTATCAACATAACCTCCAATGTCAACACAACCATCATTATCAGTATAACCTCCATTGTCAACATAACCATCGTTATGAACATAACCTTCAATGTCAACATAACTATCGCTATCAACATAACCTTCAATGTCAATATAGCCATCGTTATCAACATAACCTCCATTGTCAACATAACTATCGTTATCAACATAACCTCCAATGTCAATATAACCATCATTATCAACATAACCTCCAATGTCAACATATATATTGCTATAAACATAACCTCCAATGTCAACATAACCATAGTTATCAACATAACCTCTAATGTCAACATATCTATTGCTATAAACATAACCTCCAATGTCAACATAACCATCATTATCAATATAACCTCCAGTGTCAACATAACCATCGTTATCAGCATAACCTCTAATGTCAACATATCCATCATTATCAACACAACCTCTAATGTCAACATATCCATCATCATCAACACAACCTCTATTGTCAACATAACCATCGTTATCAGCATAACTCCTATTGTCAATTTAACTACCATTATCAACATAACCCCCATCATCAAGACAATTATCATTATTAACATAACCACCATCGTCAACATAATCACCATTATCAACATAACCACCATCGTGAACATAACCACCATTATCAACATAACCACCATCGTCAACATAAGTACCATTATCAACATAACCACCATCGTCAACATAATCACCATTAGCAACATAACCACCATCGTGAACATAACCACCATTATCAACATAACCACCATCGTCAACATAAGTACCATTATCAACATAACCACCATCGTTAACATAATCACCTACCGGCCTCGGTGGCCTATCGGTTAAGTCGCCGGACAACAGGCTGGTAGGTACTGGGTTCGCAGCCCGGTACCGGCTCCCACCCAGAGCGAGTTTTTAAGGACTCATTGGGTAGGTGTATGGCCGCTACACCCTCTTTTCTCTTTCACTAACAATAACAACTAACCACTAATTTCTATTCTGTCCTGGACAGACAGCTCAGGTAGCTGAGGTGTGTGCCCAAGACAGGCGTGCGCTATAATAGCTTGCTCTGAATGTGCACGTTAAACGATATTGAAAATGAAATGAAAATAATCACCATTATCAACATAACCACCATCGTGAACATAACCACCATTATCAACATAACCACCATCGTCAACATAAGTACCATATCAACATAAGTACCATTATCAACATAACCACCATCGTCAAGATAACCACCATTATCAACATAACCACCATCGTCAACATAACCACCATTTTCAACATAACCACCATCGTCAACATAACCACCATTATCAACATAACCACCAACGTCAACATCAGCATCATTATCAACATAACTATTATTATCAACATAAACACTATCGTCAAAATAACCATCATTATCAACATAACTACCAACGACAACATAACCATCATTATCAACATAACCATTATTATCAACATAACCTCCATTGTCGACATAACCGCCGTTATCAACATAACCTCCTCCGTCAACATAATAACCATTATCAACATAACCATCATTACTAACATAACCTCTATTATCAACATAACCACAATTTTAACATAACCTTCAGTGTCAACATAATCATCATTATCAACATAACCTCCATTGTCAATATAATTATCACTATCAACACAACCTCCATTGTCAATATAATCATCACTATCAACATGACCTCCATTGTCAATATAATCACCACTATCAACACAACCTCCATTGTCAATATAATCACCACTATCAACATAACCTCCATTGTCAGTATAATCATTGTTAACATAACCTCCATTGTCAACACAACTTTCATTATCAACATAACATCCAACGTCAACATCATAATTAGTGTTAATCATCAATATCGTTATTACCAGCATCGAGCATCAACGTCAGTCATGAACAATGACATTGTAAAATAACTAGTTTTATATAAAAGTGACAGATTTGTTTACACTAGTCAAATAGAACATGAAACACATTCACTGATTTTAAAGCTTCAATTATATTTCCTGTTTGAAAGAATATATATGAAAAACAGAAAGTGAGTAACATAATATTATGTCACATTTGTTACAGATAGTGAGAGGAAAATATCTCCCGCTGCATATACAGCAGCAATGGATATTTGAGGTACACTTTCCTTGACAGGGCAACACGTACCTTTGATATAACAGTGCACTGGCTGGGACAGGAAATATGTTAATGTAATGTAAAATAAAACATTTCTCTCTTTTCATTCCCGTTAGAGAAGGGTTTGAGGTTTTTGGCGTGGCGCGGGCAAATTGCGGGTACAAAACGCAAAGAAATGAAGTATAAAAGAATCGATTTTGTGGTTATTGATAAAGAGCTTATTCGGACTACTAAAGATAAAATTCTAGCTCTCACTCCTGTTTCAATTTAGAACGACCATCAAAATTGCGCCAAAATTCCTACATTTAAATTGCGCACTTAACCCTTATTTCGGACACACCCACTGGGGTATCAAAATTCCATAGCACCCAAAAAAAACCCACTTGTCACCAAGTTGATTGGGCTACTGGTTCTCCCTTGAACCTGATAGCGCAGGTGATTCCCTCTTACCCTCCCCCACACCTTTCCTGCCACAGACGGAGGGATCCGGCCAAGGCCGGTCCTTGCGACTGCGACAGGCGTACACTACAACAGCTTGCTCTGAACGTGTACGTTAAAAATCTTAGGTTTAGGTTATTGATGACCGGCCTCGGTGCCCTAGCGGTTAAGTCG
>JAECMU010094725.1:0-10557 GCA_016106625.1 Dracogyra subfuscus | reverse complement strand
TTTTTTTTTTTTTTTTTTTTTTTTTTTTTTTTTTTTTTTTTTTTTTTGCGATCGACTGTTCTAATAATGAGTATTAGTCTTTTTCTTTCACAGGAAATTCTTCAAATCTTGCTTTTCAAAAACCTGCCGTCATGAGTACTGTGTTTAACAGTAACTTCAGAGCAGCACGAGCCGTCGACGGGAACCAAGGAACCGACTTGAACACCGACTTCTGCGCATCAACACAACGTGACGACTGGGAACCGTGGTGGATGGTCGATCTGCATGGATCCTTCCAAATAGATGACGTCATCATCACGAACAGGGGAGACAATTACTGTAAGCTCAGTATCAACACATAACAGTTTATACGAATTCTATATTTTTTTTTTAGCAGAAGATTAAATTGTAGTAGCGCTCTTTGTCTATACATTTGTTTGTCATGTCCATCTCTCTCTCTCTCTCTCTCTCTCTCTCTCTCTCTCTCTCTCTCTCTCTCTCTCTCTCTCTCTCTCTCTCTCTCTCTCTCTCTCTCTCTCTCTTCCAATCGCCTCTCCCTTCTTCCAGCAATGATCAAAATAACCACAGGATAGCAACCAATATAAGAGTGTATTCTACCAAATCAAATCTCATAAACGACAACAGTAATATATGTGGCTAAAAGTCCTACCTGCTGCGTATCAAATCGACATAAATACCACACATATAAATATTACCACTTCTAACCCTTAAAGTCTATAAGCAAAATATTGGGGAGGGTCAAGCTGCTCAGTTCAGAAATAACAGGTAGCATCTATGACTACGTTAGTTCCGCACATTATTTGAGTACTTTTTTATAGGTACCTCATACATGTTTAAAGCACAAGACTACTTGACACAGTGGTACCAGATGAAATAAAATTGCATTTATATTTTGCCCTGATTAAACTAATCTGTTTTACATCAAACATATTTACATTTATCTCAGTATTTATCTCAGCTGGTTGTGCTCGACTGAGGTCAATAGATTCTCTGACTAGCGTTTTGTCCTGACTCAACCAAAGTCCCACGACTGGTATATGAAATGCAGTGGTATGAGCTGCCCTGTCGCTGTGAAAGTTCATATAAAGGATCGCTTGCAGCAAATGAAAAAAAAATGTAGCTCGTTTTCTCTAAGACAAAGAGTCAAAAGTTAACAAAATACTGTACATTTGTTGTAAAATATATAGGATACGAAACTCCCTTTTAACAAAGTACTTTAACTTTCCTTTAAAATATAGATAATACTAAACTCGTTTTAAGAACGTATTTTACGTCTCTTTTAAGTATATATTTTAATAAACTTCCTTTTATAAAAAAATACTGTAGCGTTCCTTTAAAATGTATAGAATATTATACTCCTTTGAAGAACGTATTGTAGGTTTTCTTTAAAATATGTAGAATACTGCACTGCCGTTTAAGAAAGTCACCGGCCTCGGTGGCATCGTGGTTAGGCCATCGGTCTACAGGCTGGTAGGTACTGGGTTCGGACCCCAGTCAAGGCATGGGATGTTTCATCCAGATACCGACTCCAAACCCTGAGTGAGTGCTCCACAAAGCTCAATGGGTAGGTGTAAATCACTTGCACCGACCAGTGATCCATAAGTGGTTCAACAAAGGCCATGTTTTTTTGTTATGCCTGTGGGAAGCGCAAATAAAAGATCCCTTACTGCCAATCGGTAAGAGTAGCCCATGAAGTGGCGACAGCGGGTTTCCTCTCAAAATATGTGTGGTCCTTAACCATATGTCTGACGTAAATAAAATGTGTTGAGTGTGTCGTTAAATAAAACATTTATTTCTTTTTTTTTAAAGAAAGTACTCTACTTGTTCTCTAAATAGTTAAATACTAAACTCCTTTTTAATTTAATAAAACATTTTTTTATAATTATCTCGCGAAAACGAGTTTTGGGTTTTTATGTATTACTCATCTTCAAATAATTTAAAGTTTTACTATGTCTTCCAACATTACTCGCATTGCTACGAAATGATCGGCAATGCAAATACACGTATTCGTATTCGTATCGGGGAGACATATGAATGCACACAGCGTTAACGCTACTAACGTGCCTCTCTATTCAGTTAAGTTTCAGGCACGTCTTTTCCATAGCTAAACACTGGCATGGCCAGTGGTCGAGTGTGGCATAATGCACACAGCGACGATTTTAAGTCAATTTAACCCCATGACCTGACCTGACCCACAAGTATCCCCAAACATTGACATCGGATATGTTATGCCTACGTTATATAATAAAGACTTGCCTACAGGTAGGACACTTCCGATTGAACAGATTTTTAAAATCTTCTCCAAAAATTAAACAACATATTTAACAACAAAATGTTACACAATACTGTAATCATAAATTATTATGCTTTCATTAATTTTTTTAGTATTTATGTAATAAACTGACAGGTAATTGTTCAACATACGTTTAAAGTGTATTTACAATTCCTAGACGAGATTGACGGTGGCAGAAACCACTGGGCCGAACATGCAAGTTAATATTTTAAGTTATTTTAATAAATACAATTGTTCGTAATGAAATAAACTTACGTTTTTGCTGGTAAAGTGTGAAATACACAGGACTAATGCTGAAAGTTATGCGTCCTTCACGCGTTACGCGTCTATCAGGATAGAATAAAAACTTTAATTCAAACTCTACTTAATTTTAGATGATAAGTATAATTCATTGGTTTAATTTATCGAAAATGAATAAATTTAGCATCAAATGCAATACAGCTTTTGACGATTCGTTTGGTATGTGCTTTGTGGTGATCGTTTCAATACATAGACATCGCAAATTCTCGTCCGGAAGTGTCTTACTTTTACTCTTTACAATCCTTTCCTTTTGAAAATCAAACGCTAGTGAAGAATCGCACACTTGAAAATGCTTAGGCGAGTGAAAAATCGCACGCATTAAAATGCCAATAATGTTTCCTTCTAATTTTATAGTGTTTGGTTCATTAATGTAGTCCGACTTTTCCCTTTTACGAATGGAGTTATAGTTTATTAAAATGTTTTAGGAGTAGTACTATAGACAGTTAATTATTATTATGTACAACGAACATGATTAGAATAATTGGGATAGGAAAAAGCCCACTGGTTCCGAGAAGGTGTGCACTACTGACTCATATTATTAACACATTTAGAAAGAAAAAATAACTCGTGAAACGTGGACCTACAATTATTTTAGTTGATAGTGGTAGTTGGGACACTGAAATTCACGTGACATTTTAAATTCCACAATTACACAACCAATCTCCCCACTTGACATTTTGTAACACGTCATTTAACCTACCGCTACAAGTTACGAACAACTCTGACAGCGTTATATCATTGATCTAGAACGGTCCCAGTCTTGGTAATAACAAAATACACAGACTCTGAAAAAATCTGTCATTGCAAAGGATTGTATTCCAAACGTTGGATGCCATAATAAAGATAATAAAAAACAAACATCATTTTAGTCACCATCACCAATGCATAATGCATTGTAAAATAGACCAGCGTGTGCATGCAGAATTCTAAGAGTAAAAACAATCTGACCCTGATAGCTCTGAATGGTCAATATACCACAGACTACTGCACATCAAATCGTGCTCCAGTCACAAGACTGTGACTTCCTAACAAACGAAACAAAAATTAAATAGTGGGAAATGATAATTAATTACTGGTGGGGTTTTTTTAAAAGTCCACGGTGAAGTAAATTTTCTGGAAAAGTTCCAGAGGAAGAAATATATCATGGCATTATGTGTTTTCAATAGGATAAGCGAAGCATATTACCAAAAAAAGCGAAAAATAGTGTTAAAATGTATCTTTATTAAACTTGATTTAACAATACTGCGCTGAAAACATACCTGACAAAGCGATCCTCTTAAAACCTCCCACTAAAACAAAACGAGTCGAACGCCGTTAAATTCTTACCCTTATACTCGATGACACTACATTTTGGCGTCATTATTTAGCTTCATATTCAATTAGTTTAAAATATGTTATCGTTATTGCACTTCATATTCCTTTATTTATAGGTACAGTTGTTTAAATTACATTTTTTATTTTTCAAATACGATTAGATGGATTGGTAATCATCAAATTTAAATACAAAGAACCGAGACTAAGGGAGATAATTCAATCATGCACTTTTACAAAAATGTAAATATGACTTCTATATTTTCACTGCAACTTTTATGGTTTCCGTAGATCTATATATTTCACTGTTATATATATATATATAATAACTAGGCTTTTTCCTACTTACCTATTATTATTATTTCTTTTTATTATTCCGTCTAGAAAGAAAATATAAAATTACACGATTGCCATTTTCGGGAATTCACGTAAGCTTTGGAGGCTAACAGTTATGAACTAATCAAGTCCATTTTACCAGCTTCGCTGATTTCCTTAACGAGTTCATTTGTGTAGGCTAAGGAAGCCAGTATTTAATTCAATCCCATTTATCTTTTTCTCAAAACAATATGAACACTATAAATGAGTTATCCTTATCAGACGTTGTGATCTATTACCTTACAAAAGTGGACTGTTTCAAATTAATAATAAATTAAATAGGCAAAACATTTTGATCGGACTGGTACGTTTTCGAAGATGTCTATTAAACCTGTGTTTTCCGATTTATATAGCAAACATAAGTACCAGTCATATATTAAAATTGTCCATGGACGCTACTGTTGTCGTAATTTTATTTGGAAATTCTGATATTATTAAACGGATCTTTCTATCAGCTACATATGGTATATAGTGGCAGTCAAAATACTAAAGTATTTCACGTGTTTGTTAAGTGTAACGTGCATTATGTTTCACACTCGCCAGATAACAATTGCAGTGCTTTACGAGCGCAATCACACCCGCGCACCTTAACAAGTAAGGTCTGTCTGTATATATGTTACTCAGATCGAGTGCATAAATAACAATGCAAAACAACTAATGTGGTTCTGTATTTATTACCTACCAACTTTCGATATTATGATTAACAAAAGATTACGTAAATAACACAACTTACTTCGTATGGAAAGTTGATTATATCTTACTGAACTGCCCGTATTTCCAAAGCAATCACATGAAAACGTAAAATCATCGTAAGCTATGACGTCACTATGTTGTGTACTGTTTAAATGTAATAACATAAGTACCCTCCGGAAAATCTCAAAATTAATTTCCGAAAAAACATGAAAACATTTAGTAAACCATAGATTTACATCTCTAATATCACGAAATACTAAATAATATATAAATTAATAATCGATATTATATATTATTGTTTCAGACTAATTATGTCACTATGTGTATCCTTTTATATTCTTCTACATTTATATAATAATTCTGAATATTACTTCCTGGGCAAGTGTATGACGTCATTCGGACGAACACATAGTACGCATGCGAGATTTTGTATCACACATATTATGCTCAATAAAATATGTTTTTTATTGAACTTTCACAATTCTTTGTCAGTGTAGTAAGATTAAATGGATATGTAATAAATGGATTTGTGTTGCAGGGCAGCGTCTACACAGCTTCACCATTGACGTGTTTACGGAGAATCCAATAGGCTGTGCACGCGCCACACCAGTCCAGTGTTACAACCGCACCGACCCAGTGGGGCGTAGTGAAACTGTACAGTTTAAATGTCACTCTCCCGTGATTGGTCGGTTCGTCCGTGTTAAGAAGTGGAAAGTTGTGAATTATTATGATATACTGACATTGTGTGAGGTTCAAGTGATTCGAACAAAAGAGACAGGTTCGTTGTTTTGGTTAGTTGGTTCCCTGCTTGCTTGCTTGCTAATTGTTTGCTTGTTCATTTGCTTGTTATCTTGGTGTTTTTTTTCCTTGATTGACTAATTACGTGTTTGCTTGCTTCCTTGCTTTTTTTTTTTTTTTTTTTTTTTTTTTTTTTTTTTTTTTTTTTTTTTTTTTTTTTTTTTTTGCTTACCTTGCTGCTTACTTGCTTGTTTTCTTGTTTGCTTGCTTGTTTGCTGACTTACTTGTTTGATTGCTTGTTTGCTTTCTTAATTGTTTAATTGTTTGTTTGCTTACTTACGTCGTTGATTCCTTGTTTGTTTATGTGTTTATTTGCGTGCGTGCGTGCTTGCTTGCTTGTTTACTTTTGTGTACATTTTCCATAGACATATGAATAGCGTAATATTGCCCGTACAGTACAATGAAGTAAATAATAATTTAAAAAAGGAAGAATATTAATAAAAATGCAAAATCATAATAATAATAATTATTATTATTGTTATCCTACTATACCTTTTTGTGGTGGAGGGGGCGGTGTTTTATAAGGAGAGTTTTGGCTATAAAAATGCAAGATTAACGTGTGTGCACACACGCACAACCAACAGGATGAATTTGTCCATGCATGTAGAACTGGCTGCAACTGGGTCAAGTAATAAGTCAATCTAATTAAAATTAACTCCACTATTACATGTCGATCTAACAACAGCAAGTTAGAGTTCATGCCCAGCTGACCTTTCATTCGGCTAATCAAAACCAACCTTTAGAACAAATTGTTTTTACACTATACTTTAAACCGAATGACCACTTTGCGAACCAGTCAAAATAATTTAATAATAATAATAATAATAATAATAATAATAATATTGATAACAATAAATGATGAATTCATGTTCTGAATGTTTATTATTTATTTCAGCGTATTCGCAGTTATTTTCGTTTTGAAATTAATAATATATTGTGTTATTATTTGCCATGTACATAGCCGGTCCCTATTTGGGAAGTCTATATACACTGCAGTCGTTTATATAAGATACAGAAATATATTATACGGTTGTTGTATGTATAGCCTCATCACTATGAGTCTATTTTGCCGTAATGTGTTTTTCATTGATTACTTGTTTGCTTACTTCCTGGCTTCCTCGTTTTCATAATTGCATATTTGCTTACTTGCTTATTTGGTTGCGTCTTTGCTTATTTGCTTGCTTGCTCACTTGCTTACTTGTTTGTTTGCTTGCATGTTTGCTTGTTTACTTGCTTGCTTGTTTGTTTGTTTTCTTGCTGTGTTTGTTTGCTTGTGTTTGTAGATTTGGATTTGTACGACGAAAGGACGTAATGTTCAGACATTATTTAAGGGACTATACATAGCTAATATCGGGGAATCCATATCATTTTATGACCTCACTTCCCTAATTTACGTCATTCGTTGTGCATGTGGAATCATTATTTCACACGTGTGTCTTATTGCTTATATTTGCCTGTATCTCTTGAACTATGTGGAGATTGCGTTGTTAGATTGTGCATTAGTCAATATTGTCATAATTTGGGGATAATTTTATCGTTCACAGGTTGTGCTACCTTAAGGTTTTTCCATCGTATATTAGGGGCACGACTGAACTCGACACACGTCATCATTTCTGATGTTGATGATGCCATGAATTGCGCCAGCAGATGCGGTGACAGCGATTGTCTGGCTTTCAACTACAACCAGAACAGTCAACAGTGTCAGCTCATTTCTTCTCCGATGTTTAACGATTCAAAAATTATAACATCATCGTGGGATTACTATGGAATGGATTTTTGTTGATCTGTTTAGCTCATATATAAAACTGGGCGAGGGGTGGGCGCGGAGATAGGGGCAGATTCAATAATGTTATAGTTAGCTTCCTGTAGACGTCACTACAATTTAGAGGCGTACAATTGGATCAGCTGTAACAAGACGCATTTGTTCGTATTGTGACTGTACTACTGTTTAAACTTCGTGTCAATACAGTTTATATCTTTATTTGTACACGTACAGTAAGAATTAGTAAATGTGTTGTCTGACGTCTGTCTTCTATACATTAACATAGTCCATACTTAGTCGGCAACCTGCCAGTCAGAACAATTATTGTCATGTGATAATAAAATGTTATGGGTAATTAAAGACACACTATATGTTAATTCTTGCTTCGGTTATTGCAGACGTCTTAACGGCCAGGTTGTTTTAAGTAACGACACCACTAGAGCACATTGATTTATTAACCATCGGCTATTGGATGTCAAACAATTGGTAATTTTGACATATTGTCTTAGAAAAAGGAAAGCAACTACATGTTTCCATTACTAGCAAGGTATCTTTTATATGCACCATACCAGACATGATAGCACATACCACGGTCTTTGATATACCATTCGTGGTACATTTGCTGGATCGAGAAATAGCCCATTGCACTCACCGACGGGGATCGATCGAACGTCGACAGCTTATCAGGCGAATTAGAAATATAACTAACAACCTGCAATTCGGTGGTAAAGCGCTCGCTTTATGCACGACCAACCCACCTGTTTTTACACATAAACCGAGAAATCTTGGGGTATGTGCCCAAGACAGAAAGTGCATATATAAAAGGTTCCTTTTTTTTTGTATTAGCAAAGAAAGAAACCGACCGTTCAAAATTTCGCCAAAATTGCTCAATCAAAATTGCGCACCTTTTTCTCTTTCGCATATTAATTGCTCCATTCAAAATTACATAGCACCACCACCACCCACCCCCGCCTGCTACCGACTTTGGCGGGCTGCTGGTGATCCCTTGCACCTGCCGGTGCAGGCGGTCCCTCGCATCTGCCGGTGCAGGCGGTCCCTCCTCTCCCACCCCCACCTTTCCTGGCCTGGACGGGCGTGCACTACAACAGCTTGTTCTGAATGTGCACGTAAAATCCTATGACATCTCGGGTTTCGTCTGACATCCAATAGCCGTTGATTAATTAATCAATGTGCTCTAGTTGTGTCGTTAAACAAAACATACTTTAACTTTACATTATTCATAGTCTGCTGTGAATTTAGTGTAGTATAAATTGTTGACATCCGATAGCGGATGATTAATCAACCAATGTGCTCTAGTTGTGTCATTACACAAAACAGACTTTAGTTCTACATTATTCATAATCTGCTATAAACTTAGCGTTCTAGATAATTGTTCAAAATAAATTACGGAATTAATCAATAATCCATCAATACAGGTATCATCAATTATACTGCACTCATTATTTTTGTAAGCATCAAATGATTGTTCTGTGCCTTGGTCGAAAAATCAAACAAACCATCAGCGTCGAAATCTGTGAACTTTTTAAAAACTAATTAGTCAAATAATACATTTTTGTGTCACGCAGACAGTGAGAGAGAAGGTTCATTTTTAATTTCACGGGTGCTTTCGTTTACCAATATGCCGATATTTGGTCAATATGAACACATTTGCAAGATTTTCATGTTCTTTGCCGATAGTCTGTTTGACCATACACAGTTTGTTATTGAGACAGTGTAGGGTGAACAATAAAAGATTGTGTGCGACTATGCTGAAATATGTTGGTGTTTGGATTGTCCTGTGTGTATTACGACTTGACGGTATGTATACAGCATTTTGTTAGATTAGATAGACCGGCAAGCATTTGATTACATGTGATAACATAGACACATGGCAATTGTTTAGTACCTTGATACGGGATTTGTAATTAAATATCAAATATATTTTCCTGCATAAAATGTTAGTGGCTGTATATCAGTCATGTTTCTGATCGTTCTAGTATTTGTACTGGGTTAAATTTCGTTTTATTTTCTAAAATATATGTTTTCGTACTTACGAAATTATTTGAAGACGAAATCCAGTTTGGGCTTCTTACAAATAATGAGACGACCAGAAGCACACTGAATACAGAGACACTGATATTCTAAACAAGAAAATATATGTAATTTTAAATGTAATGGTCCCTTTAACGGCGAGCTTCAATTTATCAGTTAACATATCTTTTTCACGTTCTTCACCCCGAAAACATTTCTGGATCCGCCCGCCTGTGATGAACACAAACATAGTGAAAGTTCCCACTGAGAGACACGGTCGATTAATAACACGTTTACGGGAGCGTTCGTGAATATGTTTGCTTCAAGCTTCCACAGTTGCAACATTTCAATTTTCTACTTGGTCTGTTCAAGAGACGGAGAACGAGAAATAGATTTGTGTTACGATGTTGAAGTATTTTGGTGTTTGGATGATGAAATTATGTGTAGTACGACTTAATGGTACGTATAAGCTAAACTAAATACAGACATAGAGATATGCGGATAGACTAACATAGATAGAGATAGCGATGTTGAAATATGTTGGTGTTTGGATGATGGCACTGTGCGTAGTACGACTTAATGGTACATATGAGCTAAACTAAATACAGACAGACAGACAGATAGACGGATAGACTAACATAGATAGAGTTAGCGATGTTGAAATATGTTGGCGTTTGGATGATGACATTGTGTGTAGTACGACTTAATGATACATATGAGCTAAACTAAATACAGACAGACAGACAGATAAAAGGATAGACTAACATAGATAGAGTTAGCGATGTTGAAATATGTTGTAGAACGACTCAATGGCACGTATGAGCTAAAGTATATACAGATAGATAGATAAACGGACAGACATACACAGATAGAGATAGGGATAGAGTTTAACGATATCACTAGATCACATTTATTTATTAATCTTCAGCTGTTGGCTGCCAAAGATTTAGTCAGTTTGACATATAGTCTTAAAGACGAAACCCGCTAATTGTTT
>JAECMU010094720.1:0-17033 GCA_016106625.1 Dracogyra subfuscus | reverse complement strand
TGACATGCCAGTTTTGTAACACACATGTACCTGTACTGTGTCTTAATTAAAAACTTAACAATCTAAAATTTGAATAAAGTCATTGAGTAATGAAAGCAGGTATTTTTCAGTAATAAATATTGTAATGGTAATGTCTACACTCCGTTTGAAGCCCATCTCAGCCCACATGACCTGATCCATAGCACGTGCACAGCACCATTGAGGCAAAGGTGGTGCCATGCACTGGTCATGTGACTACAATAGCACATGTGTTTTCATCATTACTTGCTCACAGTAGTCTTGACACACAGAAAAAACACATTAAAACAATGCCACGCCTCAAAAATGTGCAGCCTGAACGTGCTGTCGACATGTTGCACGCATGAATATCAGTAGCTGACGTTGCAAGGGTGTTGGGTTGCAGTCAACGGGCAATTTGTGATCTGCAGACATGAGTACAACAAACGGACACCACAGCTGATTACCCCCGACCGGGTAGACCACGTGTGATGTCTCAGGCAGATAACCGTCGTATTGTGTTACGTCACCTCTGCAAGCATTTCATGACAGTTAAAGCAACCAGTAATGAACTTTTTAGACATCTGGTGTCCCCACAAATGATCAGAAATCGGCTGCAAACTGCTCACCTTCACACATGGTGCCCATACGTTTGACCCAATTTCATTGACATTGACAACAACTGGGGACAACGCCACTTGCAAGAATGGAAGAGTGATGTTTAGCAATGAATCAAGATTCACAATGCGATTTGCTGATGGCTGGCAGAGGTTTTGGAGATGATGTGATGAATGTCATGCTCAATGTTGTGTCAGTGAAGTTGACAGATTCAGAGGTGGAAGTGTAATAATTTGGGGAGCTTTGCAGGAACTTGGTGCCTCATTACTGGAATAGTGGCACTGTATCTTTAATGCAGTCTTTACACACATCAGGCAGTCGGTGAGGAGTTGCTTTGCAGTTGTGGGTACACATGGAGGGCATATGCACTATGCTGAACATGTACTTTCATCAGACAACCCTGCTTGTGAATTACCATTTTGTTTGTAGTTTTGATGAATGCTGTTGGCGCATTGAACAGATTTTTGACTCAACATTTATTCCTATTCTTTCTTTGGATTTTTTAATTTTTAATTTTTTTTTGTTTAACGACACACTCAACACATTATAAATACGGTTATATCGGTGTCGGACATATGGTTATGTCGAGAAAAAACACCAGTGGTTAGCTGACAGGGATTGATCCTAGACCGACCGCGCATCAGGCGGGCACTGTACCACTGGGCCAAGCTGCCCTTCTTTGGATGTCATACAATAAAAAATATTCCTTATTTAACACATTCTTCTGTCATATTTGTTAATTAGCCAAGATGAAATGGTTGTTAAGTTTTTAATTTGACTAGTATTTAACATCTTTATTTGTAGTTCCTAGGCTACATGTAACTCTTCTTGAATTAACAAAGGCAAAGTTATTTCACTTAGATGTAATGGAAATTAAAAAAAATTGTTTTTACTGTAGAGTAGCATGTTAATGAAACATGTATATGTTGTAGTTTTCAGATGCATAATCCTGTAGATGGTAATACAGTATACACATGTATATAATACTAATACTTTCATTATTTAATTTCAGGGTCCTGCAAATGAATTTTTCAAAAGTGATCATACTAATAACTGGGCTGTGCTGGTTGACACTTCTCGATTTTGGTTTAACTACCGCCATGTTGCCAACGTGCTATCAATATATAGAAGTGTTAAAAGACTAGGTATTCCAGACAGGTAAGTTATAGTTTATTAAAGCTGTAATTCAGTTCTCATTATCTAATAATGCTGTTTGCTATTACGAAATAGAAAACTAGTTTTAATAAACTTGATGTGTTTTCGCCCATCAGCTGCTTTAAATTGATAACCAAGTCTCCTGCATTGTTTGCCTTACTTTGTTATATTATATATGACAGTGGACAATGGCTGATTGTGTTTTGCATGTTAATGACAAGTTGATTGATATTTATGTCATGTAGATTAAGGCCTACGACGGTCACTTTTCGCACACTTGTTTTGGCTTTGTTGAGAATAAATGTACATTGTAGCATATCTCACCGTAATTTCACTTGCAATCCATTTCTCGTAAAAAGTACAATTTTTTTAATTACAAGATTTGCATCAAACATATTCAGTTGCATTAACAATGTTAAAAAAAATAATTCAATAACAACTTTGCACTGGAAATTGTCCAGCATTCTGAAAAAAAACACGTCATTTACCCAGTGTAGTGTTATTCTAAGGAGATGTAAAGTGACGTCTCTGGAATATTGACATCATTCAAATTCAAAATTAGCTGTATTATTACAATGCTTTGCCACATTAAAATAAACCATGATTTTCTAACCTTTACCCCTGTTAAAATTATATAACCAACAGATGACACTGTTTACGGGTTGTTATGTTTTTATTTTTCATAATTGTGGACAAAATAGTTTAGTTTAGTTTTAAAATATGGAGAAAAAAAGTTCCTTTTGTCAAATATATCATATATACAAAATTACCGTTGAATATTTATTTATTTATTGTGTACGAAGCCAAAAAAGCCCAATAAGTCACTGTCGTCCACTCTAATGAATTTAAAAAAAATAAAAAATGGATGATATATTCTCAGGGATTTTAATTGCATCAGAGTCGGGTGATAAACGTTGTGCCCAAAATACAGATGCCAAAAATTATCACACCCAAAATAAATACAAACATGCTGACCTCAAAATATTTCACCTCAAAATCACTGAAGTGCATTTCTGAATTTGGACAACTCTCCAGCAGCTATTAATGACAGTACTTGACTAAGACGACCTACCTGCACTTAGAAAAGACAATTTAGACAAAAGTCCCCATTATGCCTAAATTAGTGAGATCTAAAGACCTTATTCTAGATTTGTTAAATAATTAAAAACATGATAAAGATTGTAACCGTAGCAACTTTAAGCCCAATTCTGACTGATGCAGTCACTGTGGATAAATGAAATTGGCACCCAATGACTATGAACAACAGAGCTGGACATCTTATGTAAATGGTGTAATGAATATGCTAATATCTGACAAATAGTGGGATCATATCTTATTAAGCACATGAAATTTACATGCTAATATTGCTATATTTACATGGAAGAGGTATATTACTGACTAGTATCAGCTGATTGCACTTAAAGTAGTTGTTTGTATTTACATTACTGACTCAGCAAAACAAAATTAATGATTTTGAAAATATGCATACATGTATATGTGAATTAATGAAAAGTTGAAATAATGTTTTGCATACATTGTATAATTTGTTGTCTATTTTACTTTTTCAGTCATATTATTTTAATGGTGGCAGATGACATGGCTTGCAACCCTCGCAACCCCAGACCAGGTAACAGCACTCCTTTCTTATCTGCCGCTTTTATGTTAGTTTGATCCATATTTATTGCTTATTCTTGATATATTGGTGAAACAGCAATATGTCTTGCCAAATCACCATGAACTCATCAGTGGACAGATTCTTTCCCGAATAGTAAATACAGTGTAGCTGGCATGATGTTGAAATGATCAATACAAGACGGATGTTGAACAAATGGTCATCATTATGCTGATCATTGTCTGAAAAATGCCAGAAACTCAAAAGTAGTAATTGTTGGAAATGGTTGCGGCTCATGACACCACTAACGAATGGTGACCTGTACAGAACATCTGTATTCCAGTAGTGCTGTATAGTAGGCATGCTTTTGGGCCTCGTGCTAAACAACAAAGTAATGAACTGTTTCATTTCGGCAGCATCCGTGTCCTTCCAAGATTTCAAACAAGATTATCTTCTCAAAGAATGTTGTTTGTTGATTTCAGCTGTAGCAAATCGGTTTGTCTCTATAACCATCTTATCTATCAGCTGTGTTGTCAGAAATAAGTCAGAATACACACCATGTGAATCATCCTGTGACTGGATTATAAGGCCAATGTTTTCATTGATTTCTACACTCACCTTGTGCAGTACCTAGTGCCTGGGTGGGGACTGCTCCTCTATCATAAACAGGTACAGCTCTACCTTGACCACGATGCTGTGTGCCTTCACCTCTTAACTGGTAAAACTATTTCATGTCCCCTACGACCATCACTCATCCAGGAATTCAGTGTCCATGTGGTCCTCTAGTGTGAACCCTGTGAAATAGGGGTGTGCCACATACTATCTGTCGGACTCCATCATCACTTGAAACATATGAGTGATTAAACCATTGTATCACCTTCACTGCTCCAATCCATATCAGGGTCCTGGGCATCATTGTTACTAATATCACGATCATCGCTTTCCTTGACTGTTTCCATGTGGCAGCCTGTTAGCCATTTACTAAGTAATACATGTAATATAATCATTGTGAAATTGTGTTTGCAGCGACAGTGTTTAACAATGCCAACCAGCATATTAATGTGTATGGCGATGATGTTGAGGTAGACTACAGAGGTTATGAGGTATGTTTCTTTTCTTTACTTTCAAGAATAAACATTTATTTACTGGTATCACTGGAAATTCTTTATGTATTGCAAAAACAAAACAAACACCATTACTTACCACTATTTACCAGTATATTTGGTGCAAACTCTAATACATGATACATGCTTCATCATCTTCCATTTGAACAAGTTAAACATTTGATAAGTCTACAAGTGGTAAAGTTTTCTATGAGTAGCAGGGGATCTTTCCCACAGTTGGCCCATAACCAATGGGAGGATGTGCGGATTGTGGGTATTGTATTCTTAGGATCTGCATCTCTGAAAAGAGAGTTCTGCTCAAAGGGTAAAAATAAAGTGAAATATCCATATAATAGATGCAATACGTAGGTCTTGTAAAAATTAAAACTATTAACAGTACAATAGTTGTATTATGTTGTGACATCTACATCAGTACATGTATAGTCCTTCCCACAGGGAACACCTATTTTTATACTGTGGAATTTACTGCAAGTTATTTATTTCTGAGCATCCACTAATTTGTGATGGAAATCGGTTGGAATTTCATCATCGATCATCAGTTATAATCTGTTTACACCAGCCAGTCAACTTTCGATTATATAAGTGGTTTAAATATGATCATAGAAAGAATCAGACATACAGTGGACTATGCTGTTATTTCTATGTTCACCATTACCCAGGGGGAAAAACAGAAAAATTGACCCAGCATGCTGTAAATGGTTTGCCACCTAAAATCATATCTACATGTATCTAGGATCACAACCTAGGTGGACAGTTGTGTCAGTTAACAAGCTACTGGAAATTTGTTATTCACTGTTAAATACATGTATGATGCCCTTCTGTGAAATTTGCACTATGTTTTCTATTCTCAAAGTATTCTGTCTTTGGAAAGTGTTTACTTTATGTTTCAAGGATTCCAATGGTATTAACTATAATCAGTTGTATCCAACATGACCCCTCGGACCCCCATTTGGTTGCTGGGGGGGGAGGGGGGGTCAACAAAATATCTTACTTATACATGTAACAATGATGTACATGTAAATGTTGTGTCAATTTGGATACTTTTTTTTTATTGATTTATATCAATTCAAGGATGGCACATTTAATCAAATAATTTTCGAAATCCAAGATCATATAGCCACCCTATACTCAACATACAAAATGGCCTCGAAAATGGTAATATTTTCTAATAGTTTCACCAAATCGATTTCAAATATTTTTACTATCATTATCTTACATATTTAAATTGCAACATTATTGTCGCAGTTAACTAAAAACACATATAAAAATTACCCCAAAAATGGGTACTACAAAAATTAAATGTCCACTGATAGTCCTTCCCAGCCTCCATTAATATTATTTTTTGTCTGTAATTTTAGTTTCTTTTGACATAAGAAGAAAAGTAAAAGTGTTTTGGAAACCAAAAACTATATTTTTGTGTCTCATTAGAAAACAGTCGGCCTAGAAATAAATAACTTGTAGTAAATACCAAGGTAAGAAAATGGTGTTCCATGTGGTAAGGAAAATAGATTAATAACATGGATCATATATATAGAGAATACTAAACGAGTTCCTGTGTGAGACCGTTTATATTACCTTTGTATTTTTAATCATACATCACGAGTGAAAGTGAGAGATTTACAATTAAAAACACACGATATATGTATGGTCTCGCACATGAACAAGTATAGTAGTTTATTTATTACACCACATATCAGTGAACAAAAATCGCACAGAAAATAACTAAAATAACTAAACAAGACATGAAAATGCATGGATTAAAGACCGAGAAAATGGCATCGCTTACCAAATGACGTCATTTAACAAAGTGACGTCATGTTGTGGCTACTTTATTTAGCTATTTATCAATGAAAGTGATCTAATTCAAGGTAAAAATTTAACAAGTGAATATTATCATATATCTAACTTGTACAGACAAACCATATTACCATTTTAACTAAACTGCATTTTAACTACTTGTAACAGTACATAAAAGATAAGGCACATCGTACTAACGTTTTAGTACCAGATACTGAGGATCAAAATAAAGAATGGACATTTCCAGAAAGTCGACCAACACATGATATAGGGTAAACAAACTTTCTCCTCTCTCTCTCTCTTATTGTTTTGTTTAATTTTCACCTAGCGAGAACACTGTATACAAATTAATGCCATCCATAGAACAATTTTCATGTCACATTCACAGAAAATGTAGGCAACTTCATCTTAGAAACACCGGGTTCCGCTAGCTTATGCTACTAGTCCATGATTATATTCATAATAATTTTTTTTAAAGAAGTTTATTGACATATATTAAAGAAATATGACTACATGCATATACCTAAAAATTAAATTTCAGTCAAGTTTATTTACTGCAAAAGTCAGAATTAAAAAATTGGTGTCTGTACACTCAAAATTTGTCGTCGGTGGGCACTTTCACCACCAGCAATTTTTTGTTTTTTAATTGCCACAAGTGATAAATTGTTAAGTTTGAGCCCTGTCGATGAATAATGACAGGTTTTGAAATACATGTGTCTATTGATTTAATGAAGCTCACATGTCACATGTGGACTAAACTGACATGAACTCCGCGGTAGTACTGCTGTATACTTATTATCTATTTTCTGTTTTAGGTAACAGTCGAGAACTTCATTCGTGTATTAACAGGTCGTCTGCCAGCTAGTACCCCACGGTCAAAACGACTTCTAACAGATGAAAGAAGCAATGTTCTTGTCTACATGACAGGTCAGAAAGCACAATGCAGTTATTTTCTTTTGATAGGACAACATATTATGCAGGTTTTTACCAATTCTCATAAAGTAGGTATTCATGATATTTGTTTGTAACAGGTGATTTCGCCAAAGTTTACATTCCTTTTGAATATTGCCTGTTTCTCAGGAACCATAGTCTCCAGTTTCATATAAATAGAAATATATTCACAAAACGTGTAAATTTAAGACTCTTCTCAACAACTGGACAGTGTAAAATGTTTAGTGGTATATTAGCTTACAGCCAGAACTTTCCAACAGAAAACTTTTCAATGTTTTATCAAAACATGTATATTGTTCAGCAAAACATGTACGTAATTGTACTTACAATAATTTCTAACAAATTATCTTAAATGTTTTAAGGCAAATTAAGAAATGTACGGTAGTGCTTGAGAACCAATGTTAACAGACAACATTATTGGAGAAAAGTTTTAACATTTTTGATGTTTTGAAATTGTGTTATAACCATAATATAAGTTGAGTAAATGAATGGTTATACTGGTAAAATTGTTTTCTTAAAAAATGTAAGATGCATTCTGACTTTTAATAAATATATAAGTTGACATCCAGGAAAATAGTTATGTAAAAATATATAAGGACCATATATTTTGTGCAAGTATTTGTGAACAGTTTGCCGGTCGTTACAGTCATGCTACTTAATAACTAGATAAAGTAAAGCTGAGGACAGACAGAAATAGGTTTTAAAATCAAGTATTCTTTCAAATTACAGTCTTTGAAAATGATAGAAAAAAAGAAACCATACCTAGTAGTAGTATTAAGACATGTTTTGTGTTTATGAGTGGGTTAAGTTTAAACTTACTTTCTTGGCTCATTTTAGTCTTTTTGTAACAAACATTTCTATGAATGTGACAGACATTTGTTTACTTTCAATGATGTCAGAAATCTTCAAATGTACGAACTGTTGTGCACAGTTGATGTAACCACTAAAAAAAGTCCCTCAGCAAAACAGGGCAACAATGTATACTACTTGTCTGCCAATATTTTCACTTGTCCTAATAAATGAAAAGTGTTTTTTTTTTGCATAGTTAATAACATCTAGTTTGGGGATATATACATGTACACGAGGGTTCAAACCTGTGGTTCATAGCATGAACAGTAATTCCAGTCTGTTTCTTAAACATATAGCACTTTTACATACAGTCAAGTACACTGCCATGTTTGTAAAGTATTTCTGGTATTGTAAGTTTTTAATGCTCTTGTTTTACATTTAATTTATGTCATTCATATAAGCTGATACTGTCTTGAAATATTTAATGTTTAAATGCTTAATAATAGTCTTTATTGTGGGATACTGAACAATGTAAAAACAAATAGAGAGAAAAAAAAGTCCTTTCCTGAACACAAATGTTCAGATTTAGTGCTCTAATATAGGGTATGCTAACTAAACAATGCCAAGCCATAATTGAACAAAACTACTCACAGTTGTTCAACCATACCTATGAATTGTAGAAATGTGTTTGGTCATTATTAGTATGAACTGTCATTTTCAACAGAGTGCTAATGAAAGCTGTCAAATCAAAAAATATGCTGGGGGTTGGGGGAAGGAGGGGTAAAATTTTTTTTTTCTTTCTCACAAATTCGCTTTGCTGAGATGCTTGTGAAACTGAACTATATCAACAGCAGAGGAACTATAAGTATTATCTTTTGCATCTGCACAATATACAGTAAGCAAAAAGGTTGTTCATTGTTGGTTCACAAGTTATAACTATTTCTGAATAAAATTCCACATAACAAAAACATTTTAAGCTCCCATTTTATCAATTTTTTTTAGTTTCAGCATATATGTATGTACAGTGGACTCTGTCTAAACCGGATTCTGTGTAATTCGGATCTCTGTGTAAACCGGTCCATTTCTAAAGTCCCGTCCAGCTACCGTTAAACTCTTAGGTATAAATCTCTGCCTAATCCGGATTCTGTGTATTCCGGACTCCGGACCAAAAATCAAGAACGAAAGAACCGTTCATGTATTAAATACCTCTGTCTATACCGGTTTCGGATTTCCCGAAATGACGGGCCTCTTAATTAGTGGAACAATGATCGCCAATTATCAGGGAATCGGGACGCCGTCGCAAGATCAAATACAAAACATAATCCCAGTGGTGTGAATATTACTCTAATTACGGTCGGCCGTTAGATCAGTCGGATTAAAATTAGTGTGTGTGTTGATACCAATCTAATCCGTGGGTTCAAATGTCACTGCTGATCGCGAGTCGTCGATCATTCAAGAACCATAACTCTGGATGAACTCTGGCTAAACCGGTCCTCTGTATAAACCGGACTATTTCAACGGTACGAAGCGAGTCCGGTTTAGACAGAGTCCACTGTACTTCAAAATCATAAAATAATTTCACCATAAAATTACATTATATTTTTTTATCCTTTCAGCTTTAATAATAATAATGATAATAATAATAGTAATTTGGTAGTAGTAGTAGAAGCAGCAGCAGCATATTTATCACTGGTAGTAGCAGTGGGTGGTAACAGTACCTCTTAACAATACCAGAAAGTAGCTACTGAACACTCCCCGAAGTGGTCAGACTAAGTCCACAGCTAAAAGCTGATGGGGAATGGCAGGTGTGTGGCACAGACTGGGATGTGGAGGTGGACAGCGAAAGAAGTTGAAAGATAAGGAGTTGCCAGATTGGGAAGAAATGAGACAGAATTCAAAGGAGAGAAAGGAAAGGGGGCAGTGGGATAAAAAAGAAAAAAAGAAGAAGAATATTTACATGTCTAATCATTTAAGAGATCAGACATATTTTACAGTTATTTGATTGTTTAGCTGTTCGGTTATGTGCATTTGTGTAACTGGGATACATCATTTTATTAAGGTCATGGTGGTGATGGTTTTCTCAAGTTTCAAGATGCTGAAGAAGTCTCCAATGTGGAGTTGGCGGATGCCTTTGAACAAATGTGGCAGAAGAGACGCTATCACGAGTTGTTCTTTATGATTGATACCTGTCAAGCTGAATCCATGCTACAGAAATTTTACTCGCCCAATATACTTGGTGTTGCTAGTAGTAAAATTGGAGAAGATTCACTGTCGGTAAGTAGAGCTAAACCAGTGTGTAAGTAATTAAACAAATAATTCCTCCTTGTTTTTAGTGAACAGATGCATGGTCAACATGTACCAGGATGGTGCATATAAAAGATCCCTTGCTACTAATGGAAAAAATATAGCAGGTTTCTTCTTTAAGACTATATGTCAAAATTACCAAATGTTTGACATCCAACAGCTGATAATTAATAAATCAATGTTCTCTAGTGGTGTCATTAAACAAAGTTTAACTTTTACTTCAGTGTTCTTCAGGATAAACACTATTGAATATATGTTCAAAACCTCTTAAATATGTATGGTCAACCTTGGGAGAAGGAGGGGTGGGTTGTAAGCCACTAGGGGGCACTGTTCAGTTGGTACTATATCAGAAAATCTTCAGCTACCCAAGTAGAATGTGCATGCAAAGTGTCACAGTTCTATCACAAAATCATGTCTGTTTTATGTCATTATCTGCCTCACTAATATATTTCTTGACTGATTTTTGTTTTTGTTTTGTTGAAAGCATCACGTTGATCCAGCCTTAGGGGTGTATGTTATAGACCGATATACATATCATGCCCTGGAATTCCTGGAGCGAGTTAAACCTGGTGGAAAGCAGACAATGGCAGATTTTGTGAGTTTTGCCTTTTCTCTAGTCATTAATATTCATGTATGGCATCTGCATATTGTTTATGCATATTGCTTATTTACTTCAAACTTATTAAGCTGCAGTTGTCAATCTTGATCATTGCAACTGTTCATAAGCAATAAGAATAAGGTATTTGCCTTAATTTATAGACATTGGTTTTTGTTCAGACCTGAGTTTGGGTAGATCAAAGAAACACTACAGATGTGAAATTAGAAACAATGTTACACAAAACATATTGTTAAATTTTATACCACTAAACCTCACTGGTTTTAATAAGAGTTTGTTACATTTGTGTTTAATTGTTTTCTACAATATTCTTTCAGGAGGTATGAACTTTTAACTGAATTTTAAGACAACTTGTATTTTCGTTTTATTTATTATACAAAAGGAATTGGGGTGGGGTGGGCTTATTTATAAATAAGGCCTTAATTTCATAAATGTCAAAAAAAGCAGGGGGCTTATTCAAAGACGGGCTAATTTTCGGTCAGATATGGTTGTAACATTTAAATTATTTTTCATCATACTTCTTTCTGTGAATATTGATGTCAGTACAATGTGTTTTACTGATGGATATTGTCACCCATATTTCAGTTCACTGACTATTTAATTATATATTGGATTTACTTCTATTGCTGGATATTATCCACACATACGATAAATAATGGAACATTACTACTCCTGCCAAACATCCAGATGAACCTTTTTACTGATGGCTTATATAATATGATTTTACTGACACTCAATAAAAATTCACAGTACTTAAGAGTTAAATAAATTATTATACTATAAATAACACCCAATTTAAAAAAAAATAAATTGACAGTTAAAATTAGACTATGTACATGTATGGTTACATCATACATGATTATGATATATACAATGTACTTGTACATATATAATGCATCAACTCGAAAAAAACACATCAAACAAGTGGGAATTTAAGAAAAGAACTATATTTAGGAGCTAAAAATATGATATTTTGTCTCATTCTGTAAACAGCCAGCCAGCACAGTTAATAGGCTGTTGTAAAATAGACAAAAAGAGAACTTTGTCTTTACTAGACAACAGATATACATTTGTATTGCTCAAAAGTTGGAGAGTTGATATAGCTGATACCATAGACGTTTTTTAATTCCCTTTCTGTCTTACTTAGGAGTAAGCATTTTCACATGAGTTTTCAATTGACTTTTAGTAATTTGTGTGTGTGTATTAACGTTGTTTTTACAGTTAAAGAATGGTTTTCTGCAACCTCAAGATAACAGCATATATATGACATAGAGGGTATATTGTAATAATTTGTGTGTGTGTATTAATGTTGTTTTTACAGTTAAAGAATGGTTTTCTACAACCACAAGATAACAGCATATATATGACATAGAGGGTATATTGTAATAATTAGGCTGAATCATTGGATTAGATCAGAGTTTTCCAGCTTAGGAGCAACTATATTGCTATGACAACAATTTCCACACTGTCATTTTTGTTTTATACACAAAAATATAACAAATCTTAGTCCGAAATGGAATTAAGTTTTAAAACATCAAAGAAAAAGATGTACCATTTGAAACAAAAATGTATGTTAGATATATTTATTATGTACAAAGCAAAAACAATGGTGCAAATATCAGATTGTGTTAAAGCAGTACCCTCTAGTGAGCAACATAGGGGGAATGCATTTTGATACAAACCAGTGTGTTTTGAACTGTATAGACAATAAGCAACACATTATTACTTTTGCAGCTGAAAGTTTGTCCTAAGCATCAGTGTATCTCAACTGTGCATGTGAGACAAGACCTGTTCAAGAGGAATTTAGCTAAAGTTCCTCTTACAGACTTCTTTGGTAGTGTACGTAATGTGGAAATCCTTACAGACACCATTCACCTTAAGAATATCAGCATGACATCACCACAGAGTTCTTGCAGGTAAAGGAATAAGATATTTTTTTAAACGTCATAAACAATTATTTATTAAAAGAACACCTCATAGTAAATGACTGATTTTTTTAGAAGAAAACTAAACTGAATGACACCTTTCAAAGTCATTGTGTTTAGTTTAACAATTACATCTACTTGGTATTCAAGTCAGGCTAGTGACAATTGCTAGCCTAGAAAATCAGTAGGCTAGTGGATGTGTGCTTTAATTTTGTTTTCATCTAGTGTCATTCAGTCAAGTTTATGTTAATGCTAATCGGTGCAGTACACCAAAAAAAGCGATCAGTAAATCTAAATAATAATCTCCCATGTGAACCACTGTTACTGTTAGTTACACAGGGGTTTTAGTTTTCAGCTTTTTATCTGATTTCAGCTTTTTTATGTGCAAACATAGTCATGTATTTTCACAAAGTACAATGTAGATTGTATTTGATCTGAAATGCTGATAAATGACCTTTTTTTAAGGTGTAGTTTAAAGGTTTCAGCTTTTTTAGAATCATTTCACCTCATAAAAGTCATATTTCTTAATGAGTATCAAATGCCTGGTTACAGTATTGATTCCACTGCAGCTCAGAATGTTTGTCACATTTCCACTTTCGGTAGAATGGAGGTCACCTTCAGATCACTGGAAATTTATTACGTGGTTTTACTTTGTTAACAGTATATTTTAACCTGACTACTGTAGGTGAGAAATCTCGCCCGATGTCACCCTAGTCGACAGTGTATTTCCCACTTGAATTCATATTTTCTATTTTTTCTATTCCTATTTCATATTGACGTTTTGCACAGAACACTCATCAGAAACAATTTTTATTTACTGGAAAGTTATTTGTTTTTTGTTTATCAATAGAAAATATCTAAGAATATTGAGTTTAAAAAGTGGTTTTTGCATAAGACATGAGAGTTATCTCCCATATTTCATATAGCCTAGAATATATTTCGTCATACGTCGAGTTTTATAAAAGGTATTATGTGGATATTAGATCCATTTTTACACACATAATGCAGCTAACATCTAAAAAAATGGAAGAACAAAAGACTTTGTCTATTTTTCCAGTGTGGAGTGTGGTCTGCGAATACACTTTGCCAACTGGATCAAGTAGATACAAAACGTACTAATTAACACTTACATTGACACACACACAAAATGTGTCCATGTCCTCGTCCATGTCTGCACTGCATACACACAACTGGACACTTTATGATTTTACTATTTTTACTGCATTTTATTTTTGTACCGTGATGTCACTCCATCTGTCACTGATGTAAGTATATGTACGTCACTAGAAGTAATACATGTAATATTACTTACTTAGAGGATATTAAACAAGTTATCAGATATTCATAAATGTATGGCCAAAGTGAAAGAATTTTCACTTGTCAAAAGCTTTAGCAAGTGACACATGAACATTATTTCACAAGGGACATAAATTGTATAGCAACAGGTAGCGTGTTTGTTATTCTATTTATTACCCGGGGGGAGGGGGGGGGATTTAAAATGATCACCATACACTTAATTAGTTAGTTTTATTTTAGATTTGTGAAAGAGGCCTTGTGATTGCCTATTACATGTAGCTGACAAATTATGAATATTGTCATTAAGTCTGCGAATGAAAAAAAGCACTATAATGCTGTATGCCAGTTACCATCATTTTTGTTTTAGAGGTTTTGATGATAAGAAGAATAATAGTTTGTTCAGTTTGGGTGACCTTGAAGTAAACATTGGTATATTTTTGTATTTAATATTGTAATATCTGTGCCTTTATTTTTATTATTATAATAATACATGCATTTTCCATTTTGTTTTTCAGAAGTGAAAACTGCAAGGATGCACATGTCCAGACACAAAAACTTAGTTATGCTGAACAATTTCCTTTGCCAGTTTGATAGAAGCTTCTTAACGGTGTTGTCATCTTGTGGGAGGAACCTGTCATGTCCCTTGCCAATCTTCAGCTTAGAGTATAACAAGGAAAAGTCACATGAGAGAAAAAAGTCATTTTATTCATCTGAAGTATTGTTGCTCAAGTTTAATATTGTAATATGTAACAAGAGATTGAGAAGTTTACAAAAAAATGTAGTGTAGAGAAAGAGATAGCGAGAGAGAGAGAGAGAGCGAGAGAGAGAGAGAGAGAAAGAGGGAGAGAGAGCGAGAGGGAGGGAGAGAGCGAGAGGGAGAGAGAGGAGGGAGAGAGAGGAGGGGGAGAGAGAGAGAGCGGGAGAGAGAAAGAGAAAGGTGGAGGAGGAAGAAGAGGCTTTACACAGCCTTGAAAAGGTCATGAATAAGAAGAGAAGCCTTATGAAAACAAATGACCTTGAAAAGTCCGTGGTTTGGTTTGAAAAGGCCTTCTTATTAAATTTTTATATGCTGAAAAAAGTACTTAAATTTCACAAAAGGATAAATTTAATATCAAAATGTTACAGAAATTAGTTTTGATTGTGTAAAATATCACTTTTGGAATTTCTAAATTATTTGAGTTTTCTTAAACTAATTCTGATAAAATAAAAATCAATAGTCAGAAACCCACAAATGTGATAACAAGCTGAGTACTGTTGAAATGTCTCAAGTTAGGTACTTAGGTGCACATGGACTTGTTTGTAATGTTTTCTTTTGTTTGAGAAATGCTTCAATACAGATGGCAGGGGACTATTCTGTGGTGTTTTCTGACATTAATGTCAGTTATTTTGTCTTGATTCAGACATTTTGTCCATAAAATGCTACCACAAACATGGTTTAATTTAGGTTTTGTTAGATGTACTTTCCAAAGTTTGCAACAAAGTCATGAGTATGGCTACTTGATGTTTAATGTATCACCAGGATGACAATTGACAGAAATTAACTGTGAAGGGATGACTTAAGGTCAGGTCAGGTCATAGGGTTTAACGTGCACATTCAGAGCAAGCTGTTGTAGCGCACGCCTGTCATGGGTGCAAGTGCTTGTGAAGCAAGCTCTTCCGTCCAAGACAGAAAGTTGGGTGTGGGGGAGAGGGGACCACCTGCATTGGCAGGTGCAAGGGAGCACCAGCAGTCGGATCGAAAGCGGTAGCAGGTGGGAGTGGGTGGTGGTGCTATGGAATTTTGAATGGAGCATTAATAAGCCAAAGAGAAAAAGGTGCGCAGTTTGATTTGAGGAAATTTTGACTTAGCACCCAACATTTTATAAAGGCTTGTCACTACTAGCAGTAAAAGCACACATTTTCAATTAAGCATGGCTGAGTTGGGGCTAGCTATGGGCGCAAAAAGTTGCCCATTTATCTATTTAACTTAAAAAATGCAGAAACCCACCCTTATTTACCATTTAATATCAATCATATGAAATTATTTTGCCAAATAAAAATTTGCCATATATGTGTTTAAAATTTGCAATTGGCGAGTGGCAGAGCAAGCCAAGTAGTAATAGTTGCTAGTGAAAAGCAAGTGGGTGTATCAGTAATAGCAGGTTATACTGCCTTCTAGAAGTGGGAATATGGTAAGAATAGGATCTGTAGTGTTATGTGGCAGCCATGTTGGATTTATGTAAATGAAAAGTCAAATTATAACTAATGTTGTTTTAAATGCATCTATATTTTCATTTAAATGATAAGATAAGAAAAAAGGATCCTCGATTGTTAAGTGACAGCCATACTGGATGTATGCAAATGTTTTAATATGTGCAAAGTTGACAATTTTCTTTTAGCTGATTCTTCATATTTATAGTCTTGTACACCAAAGACACAACAAAACACATTGTGTATAATACAAGTTTTTCCCTGCAAATTCTTTACCATAGTTTGACACCCAATAGCCAGTGTATTTTTCATGCTGAGGTGTCGTTAAACATTCATTCATTCATTCATTCATTCATTCCCTACAAATCCAAGCTAGTACACTGGTTCTCAAACTAATATTAACAACAATTCTGAGAGTACTGCTAAAGCAATACAACTCCCGTACCAGGTCCAACAAATTTTAATATATCTCCCTAGTTCAGAGCCACAACTCTAAGAAAAACTTTATTTGTAACAGAAAATGATAAAGTTTTACCCAAAATTGCAGCTCAGTATCTTGAGGCATTGCAAAAACAGGCAGGAAAAGAAATTGTGGTATCTGCTAAGTTCAATGCCATTTACTGTCAGTGGCGTAACTACGGGGGGGCCTGGGGGGGCGG
>JAECMU010094719.1:1175-14825 GCA_016106625.1 Dracogyra subfuscus | reverse complement strand
CTCCATCGCAGGCTACTACACTCCAGTGAAAGATCAGACTCCTCCCCAACAATAGGCAAGAAATCTCAAACAAAGGATGCGTGTTACATTCCTGACCTTATTCGTGTATTAAACATGCACAAACATTATGAGCACATGCATTTGCAGGAGAAATACATTTTTTTTTAAACAATGAGGTCACCTAACAAACTAGTCCGAATCGAACGAAGAAAATATTCGCCTAGTGTGTGCCTTGCACTACCAAACAACTAGACGTAGAACGTGCATGGTTTTTAATAAGGAAAATTAACCTAAAGTGTGCCTTGCAATACAAATGAGGACAAAGGACGACCTATTAAATTAAACTGTTGAACGTCAACTGATGTTTCGTGTTTACATACCACGAATATTTAAAACACGCTTATCTCGGGCTTAGCCTTTGACATCGCCAATAATTTAAAGGGACATACTCTAGTTTTTAAACACTATGTCATATATATTACTCTTATAGCCGTTTTTGATAACTAAAATCATACTTTATCTAGATTTTATTGTTTAGATTATCCAATCCCGTAAATTCGAAGTGTTTTTGATCATCCTGGTGTTTTTAATATCACAAAATGCATTTGTCATATTTTTAAAAACGCACGTGTGTCTGAGAGGTAACAGTTATGGAGTGGAGTTTTAGTCTATTTTTAGAGGATACTTCACCATTTCAAGGTCACAGACTCATGTTTCACTTAGTTGTAACTTTATTCAAATGTGTTACATGTTTGTAGATTAAATAAACTTAGTGTGCATTATTATGGGCTGAAACAGGAGGGTTAAAATGTTGGAACTGCATGTACTTCCAGTGGCGGATCCAGAAAATACATTTAGAGGCCCAGTGACATCAGGTGGAATGCCAAGGGAACTTTTGTGGAGATTTGGAGGGGGTATCTAAACAAAATGAAAATTAAAATAATAATAAAATTAGAACTTTCGCAAAATTTATCTTATTAAACTATCCTTTTAGCAAAATAAATACCGTGTGAAAGGAAGATGCCAATAACTTTGTCGGTGGACGAGGTGGGGGAGGGAGGGGTGGGCAATTATATAAATAAGACTTTTAACTGGGACGACTTCAGATTTAGGGGAGTGATGTGCTCCCCGCCCCTTCCTGCCTCCGTCCCTGTGACACCAGTGATCAGTAAGGATACGATATTCAGCATGTCGGGCTAGGTTCATCCACACGGGCAAGCATAAAAGTGCTAGAGAGGGAACCCCCCCCCCCACACACACACACACACACACACACACACACAGACCTCCTAGTTCTGGCACAAATCCTCAAACTGGAAGAAATTTACAGATATTTGTCCAAAATGTGTTAACCTGAGACCTGTTTTATTATGTTTTTCCATCATTCTACCCTCATAAGTAGTTGTAATGCATGTGAAAATGCGTAGTAATTCGTTTGCAACAATTTATAGCCGTTTGCTAGTAAGACTAACGATGAATAAATGTTGTTATCTACGTTAGGCCTGTCGATGTACCATTGGACCCATGAAGTGGCGACAGTGGGTTTCCTCTCTCAATTTATGTGTTGTCCTTAGCCATATGTAATCGCCATGTAACCGTAACTAAAATGTGTTAAGTGCATCGTTAAATAAAAAAAAGACAACATTTCCTTCAATTCCAAGTTCGGGTATTTTCGTTTAATTCTAGCAAAAGGTAGGATCAAAGTGCATATAAAACATCCGTTGTTGCCAATGTAAAAAACAAATGCAGTGGGTTTTCAAAGTCAAAAATCACCAAATGTTTGACATCCAATAGCTGATGATCAATAAATCAATGTACTCTATTGGTGTCGTTAAACAAAGCAAACTTTAACTCGACATATATGCCTTGAAAGGCTAGACATTCACAATTACGATCCAACTATTGAGCATTGCTTGAAACGAGAATTAGTTTGATGATCACACTGACGGGATCGGTTTTACACCGAGCGCGAATCTAGCGACATTACGTACTAAAACTAGTCTAGCGAGCGATTGCCAACACTGGTCTTCCTATGAAAGAGATACGTTCACGAGGTAGAGCTTTTAATAAACATGTCTAGCGAGCGATCGCCAACACTGGTCTTCCTATGAGATGCGTTCACGAGGGAGAGCTTTTAAAGGGACATACCTTAGTTTTTAAACACTAAGACATAGTTTTGACTATTAGAGGCGTTTTTTGATAACTGAAATCATACTTTACTTAAATTGTATTGTTTAAAGTATCCATTTCAGTACATTCGAAGTGCTTTTGGTCATCGTGATGTTTTTTAATACCACAAAATGCATTTCTCATATTTTAAAAAAAGGCACGTGCCTCTGAGAAGTAACAGTTATGTAGTCGAGTTTTATTCTATATTAGAGGGTATTTCACCATTTCAAAGTGAAAGACTCATGTTTCACTCAATTGTAGCTTTATCAAAATGTGTTACAGGTATGTAATTTAAACTAAACTTAATGTTAATTTTCATGAACTGAAACTAGGGTATGTGCCTTTAATAAACCAGTCGTTGTACACTGGCTAGAGAGAAAAAATAGCCCAATCAGTCCACCAACGACCGTGCATCACCCGAGCGCTTTACCACTGGAAAATATCGGAGAAAGGTTTGGGAATCACCAACTAAATTTAGACTATCGTCACATCGAAATTATATGTTGACATATTATGCGTTTCACGTTCATTAAAATACTTGTAAATAATTCAAAAACAAAATTGTTGCACTAATGCATCATATTTGTTATACTGTCAGTATGTGTGGATTTGTATTCAAACTTGCAGAAAGTCACAGTACAGATCGAATAATCCAATTCCTTTTCGGGTGACATACATGGGGGTCAAACCTACATCTTCAGCTCGAAGCTTGGTAACAACGGGTGTCGACATATTTAGTCAGGTGACACTGTGTACATAAAGAGGCGTTCTCAAGTTCAAGATATTTTATTGCCTTAAGTTTTACAACTCGTCAACATCATACACACAATACAGCATATATTATACAGTCTGTACACAATAATGTACAGGATAATGGTGGAGAGTGATTTAACATTATATACATGTATAATACAAAGTATCACAGTACTGCTGACTTATATCACATATAGATATAGGTCGTTATTACATAAACGAAAATGTTAAATAATTGAGGTGCTACCGGGATACACATGTATGATGCATTACATTGTACATCACTATTAACATTAAATTTTTATTCTACTAGTTAATTTCTTACCTTATTTGCCCGTTGTAAATATTTCCCAAGGTTATTAAGATTTTTATTATTGTCAGTTCTTAAAAGTGTATAAGCTTGAAAACACTTAGACATTTATAATAATATTGTTTTATAAATTGTGTTCTTATATCTTGGACATTGTAGAATGAAATGGTATTCGTCTTCTACTTCATTTGTATTACATACTGTACATAATCTTTCTGATATTGCATTGTTTCTGTATCTACCAAATTATATATTTAATTTATGGGTGCAGGGTCAACATGTGTAATTTCTTTCAAATGTGTAACGTCCAACGGTTTTCTAAGATAACTTTGCAATTTAAATTCAGTTAATAAATATTTATACAAATTACCTTTTGACGTTGCTGTTATTCTAGTGTAAGATTGTTGCCTAAACACATCACACACTCTTTGCTTAATTACACCGTAAGTATTATTATCAATAGATATCTCAATTAATATTGTGAGTACTGTGAATAATATTTATATTGTGACTAATGTGAGTGATATATTGTGAGTAATATATTGTGAGTAATATTTATATTGTGAATATTGTGAGTAATATTTATATTGTGAGTAACAAACGGTCTCGGTGGCGCAGTGGTTAAACCATCGGACTACAGGCTGGTAGGTACAGGGTTCACAGCCCGGTACTGGTGTAAAAGGAACGCAGGTCCGTGGTAACCGAGTTCTGTAGGAACAGTAATGCTATCGGACCTCTTTTTAGGAACCATAGTCCTACCTGGACGTTTATACCTGGTTTATTTTTAAGTGGTTTTTTTCCTAGAACTTGTATCTCTACCGGACTAAATTCCTTCTACAGTGACAAAAATACTAGTATGGCAAATTAGATGTCCGTTTGTTATACTCTGCAATTTATACGAGCTGTCAGAAAGACACGAGAAAAAAGTGAGGTTTTAGCAGCCTTCCCTCGTAGTGTGATGAATAAGTGTACGATTTTCTTAAGATTTGTGTAGGTTCAACCAAAAAAATAAAATAATAATAATAATAATAATAAAAAACAAAATAAAAAATAAAAAAACATTTTTAAGTTTGAGTATCAGCTGAATTTTTATAAAAGAAATTTACGTCATAGGCTTGTGGATCTGACATGTGAGTGAATGTTTGTCATCCTCTTACATTTTTTAGCATATTGAAGTATTTTAATTTGTTTTGGTTTGTTTAACGACGCACTCAACACATTTTAATTACGGTTATACCGGCGTCGGACATAGGGTTATGTCGAGAAAAAAAAACAGTGGTCAGCTGACGGGGATCGATCCTAGACCGACCGCGCATCAGGCGGGCACTGTACCAGTGGGCCATATGTTATTATGGTGATATACGCACATCATGTTATGTTGTGTTAGTAATATTGTAATGAAATATGAACTGAATGTTATGTTGCATTTATTTAACCATGTATAATACTAATAAATATATCGTTCTGTTTATAGACTGGTGAACATGACTATATGAGATATATTGTATTATTTACATTGTGATATTGTATTATTTTAAGCAGTTAAATTGTATATGTGAATACATGAATACTTAGAAGTACATTTAAATATGAGTATTATATCGCATATGTACTTAAGAATATATTTTATTTATTTATAGGGTTTTAAAATAGTCCGGATTATCAAATCCACGATTGGGGCTAACATTTGAAGAAACATCTTAGAACCACATCGCAGACTTCTTGTATTGAGCTCAAGATAAAAAAAATACAACCTCTGTTACATAAATGCAGAGACATATGTTGCAAAAATTAATCAGTAAACCAATAATATTTTCTTCTAATTCTATGTTGTTTGGTACATTATTGTAGTCCGACTTCTTTTCCCTTTCAGGAATGGAGTTATAGTTTATTAAAGTGTCAGGAGTAGTACTTAAAAAATATAATTATGTATACACTGATGCAGACCGTTTGGTTTTTGAATTACAGTATGTACTATTCAGATAATTTGATGCACACAATTATTTATATACATGTAAATACCATTTCAGTGTTAGATGGTTTGATAAACGTGCAGTTAAATATATATACAGGGTATACACTTGGGATTTGTTTTGACTGGCCAATCGGACCACTCACACCAACACTTTGACTCGCCCGTACAACCTTTGAATGGCCCGCGACCGAATTTCGTTAAAAAGGCTTGTTTTATTTTATTCATGCAATATACTGATATTGCTGTTACATACTGAGCAATTATTTAATGTGATAATATATAATAAACATTGTCGGTGATACTGTGAAAATCAACTTTTGGGCCTTAAGGTAGTACCAACTTTTGATAGAGAAGCAAACACCACAAGTCCTGTGATTGGTTATAAATGAGTGTGTTGGTTGTACAAAATAATAATTTTATCTGGGTAAAACAAATGCAATTTTATTTCATCTAGTACCAATGTGTCAAGTAGCCTTGTGCTTGAACCATGTATGGGGTACCTGTAAAAAAAAAGTGCTCAAATTTTGTGCGAAACTAGGGTAGTCATAGACGCTACCCATTATCTCAGAACCGAGCAGCTTAACCACCAATTTTCTCTGGATCACTTGAAGTGTGAGGGGTGGTAGTATTTATATCCGTGGCGTTTATGTTGATTGATACGCTGCAGGTAGGAGTTTTAGCCACATATGTTACTATTGTCGTCTATGGGATTTGATTTGGTGGTATACACCCTTAACAATTATCTTAAGAAATTATCATTTGCCGCAAGGGGTTGGTGTGTGTGTGGGGATGGGTGTGGGGTGGGGTAGGGCAATGCTCCATCCCCAATCAGGAATTTGTTTGCCTGTATAAGTTTGTTGAAAGGTACCATTTTCTGCAGTTAATACTTTGAGGTAGGAGTTGTAGTATTGATATTTATGGGTCATAGTTTGGTTGATAGCGGATTTGGGGCGTATCTTCAGGTTTTCTACCTCCTTGCTTCCGAAAACATACGAACGCAAGCACACACGCGCGTGTGTAGACAGATACACAAAGACACACAAACACGCACATACACATACACAAATGTACAAATACATGCTCATAAAAACGCCAACACATGAACATACACACATACAAACACCAACACATATGACATACACACACTCACAGACACGTAAACACACATATACACATGCAACACTCACACATACGACAAAAATACACTCACAGACACACGCAATCACTCGCACATACGACATAAACACACTCACAGACGCATGCAAACGCACCGGCAGACAAACGCAAATACACTGACACACTGACAGACATACACAAACAATCTGACAAGACACACACAAACACACTGACATACACATACAAACACTCTGACAGACACACACAAACACACATAACACTGACAGACACACACAAACACACTGACAAGACACAAACAAACACGCAGATACCCTTGCACATATACACAATAATACAAACATACATAGACATATGTTTTTATTTATTATTTTTATTTTTTATTTTATTATTATTATTATTATTATTATTATTATTATTATTATTTGTAGTTTTGTTAGCAACTAAAATGCAGGTGAAAGTTTCTATGTAACAATCCTAGCGTTTTGGGGGGTTTTGATAGTAAATAAAATGCAGATTAAAGTACCTGTCTAACAATCCTAACGTACAAAACGTCTAGTCATTTTTTTTAAATTATTATTATTATTATTTTGTGTAGGGTTTTGTTAGTAACAAAAATACAGGTGAAAGTTCCTATTTAACAATCCTAAGTATAAAATATTTTGAAATATATTCGCACGTGAAATAGAAACATCTACAAGTTACAATCATACTATTCCCGAGTTACAAAATAGTCCACAGTCAATCTTAGACAATCTTAGACATGTCTACCTGTCCGTGTTGGACTGTCCCAGTTCCTCGAGAATAGATATATTGATTTGAATACGTGATAGGGCCGATGCATTGTTCTTTGATTTAACAATAATTATAGAAAGCTTATAATATTACACTTTACATGTATTGATATGAATATCTGACTGGGCTGGTGCAATATTCTTTGATTTAACAATATAACAACATAGATTACACTATATGGTTTTCACTCAGTAAAAGTAAACATAGTTCTAGTTTGATATATAGCTGTCCTTTATAACGTTATCTTGCTAAGGGGTTTGTGTGTGTGTGTTGGGGTCGTGTCTCAGTTGGCAGATTTATGAAAGAAAGTTTATACTGAATGCCGTGACATTTATTACATAGTTAAATAGGTGACTAAGCAGAAAAACAAACAAGAAACAGTGTCTGTTGTCAAGTGGTTAAATTGTTGAGCATTTTCACCGAGTATTTGTTGTCAGGTAACATATGTGTGTATGTCTGTGTGTGTGTGTGTGTGTGTGTGTGTGTGTGTGTGTGTGTGTGTGTGTGTGTGTGTGTGTGTGTGTGTGTGCGTGTGTTAATATACAGGGCCGTACCCTGGTTAAAATCCTAGGAAGGGGGAACTACCTTTTATAAACAAATTAAACACTATACAAATTAAACTCTTAGATGTGTATGCTGTTTTCTGGTGTAAAAAATCCCCTGATTTGTATGTGTGTGTGTGTGTGCTTTAGCTTTAGTTTTATTTGTATGAATAGTTAACAACTGCAGAGTTCATTTCAAACATATCACCTTATTAAAAATGTGGCATTACTGAGAAGTTATTCTGGTGGACCCTTCATACTATACACATACACATGTATGTATTGTAAATTCAACCGTGACGTCACGGACACAAGTTATTCTGGTGGACCCTTCATACTATACACATACACATGTATGTATTGTAAATTCAACCGTGACGTCACGGACACAAGTTATTCTGATGGACCCTTCATACTATACACATACACATGTATGTATTGTAAATTCAACCGTGACGTCACGGACACAAGTTATTCTGGTGGACCCTTCATACTATACACATACACATGTATGTATTGTAAATTCAACCGTGACGTCACGGACACAAGTTATTCTGGTGGACCCTTCATAATATTCATATACACAAAAATGGATTCAAACATTCCATAATGATTCACAATCAACTTTATTAGTAAATGGTTTTGCTTAACCATTTTTTAAATTGGGAAGAGGTTGCCGTCAGGGGGACCCTATTTCGCCATATATTGTTCTTCTTTGTGGAGAGATCCTTAAAAGGATGTTGAAAATCAATAATGGCATAAAAGGAATATCAGTTGGGAACAAAGAATATTTATTAACCCAATTTGCTGATGATACAACAGTAATATTAGATGGTAGGGAAAACAGCCTTTATGCAGTTCTAAATACTTTGCAGTTTTTTGCTAGATTTTCAGGCCTGAAGGTTAATGTAGGTAAAACTAAATTGATATGGATAGGCTCAAAAAAGAGAAGTAGATATAAGTTATGTAAGGAATGGAAGTTAGATTGGAATGAAACTACCTTTGATTTACTAAGCATTACATTTGACGTACACCTAGAAAATATGGTAAAATAAGTAAAATAAAATCTATAGAGAATCTTTTAAAAATATGGTCATGTAGAACGTTAACTCCATTAGGAAGAAATACAATATTAAAATGTCTTATTTTGCCAAAATTAAATCACTTGTTTTCTTCTATTCCTGATCCATCTGAAGAAGATGTTAATTACTTGCAAAAGGAATTTTTTAATTTATATGGAATAACAAACCTGATAAAATTAAACGTGAACACATGTTTTGTAAGATACAAGATGGTGGCATCAAAGTTCCAGTTATAAAATATTTTATTAAAGCGCAGGAGATTGTGTGGTTAAAGAGATTAATCAATACAGAATCTACATGGAAAACATTTATTATAAACCAGTATAATTTTTTTAATAACATAATATACTTAGATGCAGAAAAAGTTCTGGATTATTCTATAAATATTCAAAATACCTTTTGGATAGATACATTAATGGCTTGGTACCTTTATTTACAAAAATGTAAACAGAAATATAAAGATGCAGAGTTGATATTGTCAGAATGTATTTAGTACAATGAAGACATAAAGATAAATAGAAAATCAGTAATTTATAGAGACTGGTTTGATGTAGGTATTAAATATATTGATGATTTAATAACTGATAATGGTAAGTTTATTAATTATGACCAGTTTATAAGGAAATATAATTTAAATACTAACTTTTTAACATTTCGCGGTATAATTAATGCCATAAAGCAATATTTTAATAGGTGTAACATAAAACTGTTTAAAAAGTTACAATCCCCCTTTTTACCATCATACAATGTTAGAAATCTTAAGACAAGCATTAGGGGAAGTAAGAACTTCTATAATGTGCTGGTGAATTCTTTTTTTTTCAAAATCTAATTGTAATCTAAAATGGGAAGAAAGATTAAATTGTAAATATTCTGATGCCGAATGGAGAACCATAAATGTAATGTCCTTCCGTTGTACTGAGAGAACAGAATTAAGGTGGTTTCAGTACAAAAGTATCCATAATATACTTTCTGTAAATCCTTTTTTACATAAGATTGGATATATTGCTTCTCCTCTTTGTAGCTTTTGTAATGCAGAACTAGGGACAATTATTCATTTATTCTGGGAATGTACTAAAGTCAAATTTATTTGGAAAGAAATAAAAAAACTGGATTTATATAAAAATTGGTAAAACGATTAATTTTAATAAAGAAAACATAATTTTTGGTTTCAATAATAGAAATAATGATCCTATCAATGCAATTGTTTTGGTTATTAAACTTTTAATATATAAAAGTCATATGAAGGCTTATGTTCCTGATTTAAAGTGGATACAAAAAGAGTTAACAGATTACTATTATATTACTAAAGCAATTGCTTTTTCCACTTGTAATTTTGACTTGTTTATTAAATTTTGGTCAACTTGTCATATTCTTCTTCAGTTAGAGATCTAAGTTTTTGTAATTTTAGGTTTGTGTTGTTGTAGGCCTGATGTAGGTTACATTTGAAAAAACTGTAAGATTGTTGTTATCAGTTATATATATATATCAAGTGCACATGGTATACATTGTCTTGAATGTTTGACCAAAATGTATGTGGTGTTTGCTTTTTCTGATGTTGTATGAACAACAAAAAATGTCTTGTTTTTAAAATGTGGTTTTCATGTACAAAAAAAGTAATAATTAAAAAAAAAAAATAATAATAATAATATTCATATACACATGTATATATTGTGAATTCAACCGTGACGTCACGGACACAAGTTATTCTGGTGGACCCTTCATAATATACACATACACATGTATGTATTGTTTATTGTAAACGTGGGTTTCAATGGCAGATCACATCTGTGTAGTAAGACCTAAACAAAATCGTTCTGCGAAACATAGCGTAGCGGAATGTGACGAGTTGTTCCGATTGTAACTAAATGGAACGTAAAGACGGACATGATCGAGGTGTTCTGATTGAACCTACAAATACATTTACGTGGCCGAGGTTTTTCGAATACATAATCAAAACCGGCCGAGGCATTCCGAATGTGTTTTAGACTGTTCCATAGACTGGGGAAGTATTCGCTATTATGTCATATATGGGTTTGGTTGCGCAGATAAAAATAGGAAATCAGTTAAAACAATAAATAAAAAATAACTTTCCGATCTCTTACAAAGATTAGTTATTTGCATTTTGATACATAATACAATATGCGGAAATGTTCGGTCGCCAGGCGGGCGACACGTGATACCGTTTTGACTTGCCCGACGCTATTCTGACTCGTAAAGTGTACACCCTGTATATAGGAATCAACTTGTCTTGAATTTCGTTATTATGTACAACGAATATGATTAGCATAGTTGGAATGGGGGGGGGGAACACTGGTTCCGAGGAGGTGGTGGTTCATGAACCCAAGCATCTCAGGTGTGCACTACTGATTCACATTATTAAAACATTGTTTTTAAATAACTCGTGAAACGTAGGCTACAATTGATAGTATTAGTTGGGACATTGATATTCACGTGACATTTTTAATTAAACAATTATGCAACATTTTGTAACACGTCATTTGACCTACCAACTACCAGTTACAAAGGGTTCTGACGGCGTTACGTCACTGATCTAGAACGGCCTCAATATTGATTATATTGAATATCTATATACACATGTATTGTATGTATGTCGAGGTTGACTGTTATATACATAGATATTAACGCACTGGCGCAGGTGATATTTAAATCCGTTCTGGCCTCACAAATGTTCCCATGCCGTTGTTGGGACTCGAACCTATGGCACCGAATCGCCCACAAATTTGCAAGACTAACCACGCTGTCGATCCCGTTTACGTCCATGACATAGTTCGCACACCTGGCACTGGTTAGTATGTATTGGTGTATGAATATCTATATATTGTATGTATGTCGAGGTTGACGTATTGGTGAAGGGGTTAATCAAAAATCCTTTCTAGTCTCACAAACATTTCCATGCCGTTGCTGGAACTCGAACATATGGCTCCGAATCGCCCGCAAATTGCAAGACTAACCAAGATGCGCTTTGAGCTATCCATACATCCATAGCATTTGTTTGTTTGTTTGTTTTGTTTAACGACGCACTCAACACATTATAACTACGGTTATATCGGCGTCGGACATATGGTTATGTCGAGAAAAAAAAACCCAGTGGTAAGCTGACTGGGTTCGACCCTAGACCGACCGCACATCAGGCGGGCACTGTACCACTGGGCTATGCTGCCCGCTACATCCATAAAAAGGATGCTGTTTAACTCAACCACATGCATGGGCCTACAATCCACGCGGTCGATCCCGCTTACGTACATGACACAGTGGGCACACCTGGCACTGGCTAGTATGTATTGATGTATGAATATCTATATATTGTATGTATGTCGAGGTTGATTGTTACATACATAGATATGTATGTATGTACGTGTGCGTGCGTGTGTGAGTGCGTGATTGTTTTCTATAACTGTTAGTGGCGATAGTACACTTAATAATATCAGTGGGCCTGTTGATTTTTGTTATTATTCACCTTTGCCTGTCTGAAGCAAAATATCCTAAACAGGACAATTCCTTTTGTCCAGCTCTTTTAGTTTAAACAAATCCTACTTTCTTTTTTTAACTTTATTAACGTGTCAATATAAAAACAAAGTGCCGGAGTGCACCCATTTTTGAACTGAAAGTATTACATTTGTATTGGATGGAAATACTACTAACATCATGTGTTATCAGAGGCAGATCTAGGAGACAGGGTCCTCCATCCCCACCCCCCAACTTGTGCGATAGTTACAATTGTATTATATATTAACTTTCTTTCTTTTTTTACGATCCCCTCCAAACCTCCCTTGATATTCCACCTCATGTCACTGGGGCACACCTAAATGGATTTTCTGGATCCGCCACTGGTTATCAAGTTACAAATTATGTTTTTGTAAATTAGATGCTTTTTCACGTCACCTTCAGTCTAATAATTGCCACTACAAAGCCTTCTGCCATAAAATAATAACAGTCAAACAGGAGACTACTATTGCGAATATATTTACAAATAGAGATTTTGGAGGTGCATCTAAGGTCCACCACATCGCTATATTTTGGCAATGCTTGCTTATCTACATTATCTAGGTCAACTACAAACGCAATGGCCAGCTTTTTGTTTGTGTGTGTGTGTGTGCGTGTGCGTGTGCGTGTGCGTGTGTTTGTGTGTGTGTGTGTGTGTGTGTGTGTGTGTGTGTGTGTGTGTGTGTGTGTTTGTGTGTTCAGCTAAATTTGTTCCATTAGTAGCAAGGGATCGTTTATATGCACCATCCCCAAGACAGGATAGCACATACCACGGCCTTTGATATACCAGTCGTGGTGCACTGGCTAGAGTAAGAAATAGCCCAATAGTCACACCGACAGGGATCGATCCCACACCGACCGCGCATCAAGCGAGTGATAAAACAACAAAATCAAACAAACAAGCAAACAAGCAAAAATACATTTTATTATGATGTTTAATGATTACTACTGTTTTTGAAATGCTGTTGTTGAAGTAACAGATATTTCTAAATACTACTGCATATTTTCACTATTAAAGCATGTTTAGTAATTAAATCATCAATCAATTACAATGGCTGCAAACTCAAAATAAAAATCAAATAAGGATATTAAATCCGTGACTGAACACAGTGTTCGTGTTTTCTGGGAGTTTCTTTAATCACATAATTATAATAAGAAGATGTTCTTTATTTAGGACTTTAGCCTTAAAGGGACAGTCCTGAGTTTGCTGCATTGTAAGATGTTTCCGACAAATAACATATTTCTACGATTAAACGTACATATTAAATATATTTTATACTTTATTCTTTTGAATATCAATGTCTGTATATTCAATGTGTTTCTGGTCGACTTAATATTTGTAAGAAGCCCAAACTGGATTGTGTGTGTGTGTGTGTGTGTGTGTGT
>JAECMU010094712.1:0-10209 GCA_016106625.1 Dracogyra subfuscus | reverse complement strand
TGCTCAAGTGGAATGGGGCACAGATTCACCCTCACCCAATTCCTTCTCAAGTGGAATGGGGCACAGATTCTCCCTTACCCAATTCCTTCTCAAGTGGAATGGGGCACAGATTCACCTTCGCCCAATTCCTTCTCAAGTGGAATGGGGCACAGATTCTCCCTCACCCAATTCCTTCTCAAGTGGAATGGGGCACAGAGTCACCCTCACCCAATTCCTTCTCAAGTGGAATGGAGCACAGATTCACCCTCACCCAATTCCTTCTCAAGTGGGCAAGGCTACATATCACTTATACAATTCGATCAATCATCTTTTCAAATCTAAGTATTCTACCTGACAATGACAATTCCTACATGTTGAGTGCTTCTGTAATTTTGCAATTTAAGGAAACACGTTTTATAGTAAAATATTTCCAAAATCTACTTCACAGGTTATCAAAGTGCATATTATGAAGTTAAGAACAATGCTTACAAGCAACTTACCAATAAAATTCTTGTTTCTTCCCATCGCTTGCTCAAGGACTTTTTCATTTGCAAATTCTACATATGCAACACCTGAAAGAATATAAATTAAAGAGAATAAACTCAAAGTAAATTATAATCAGTTAGTTAAAATATACTCTACAAAATTAATATAATGGTACACAACAAAGTATGCTTCCATATATTTTATTTTTTTTGATGGTTTTTTGCAATTTTATAACACTGAACTAAAGACTGTTCAATCACATTTCTGTAGCAAAATTTAAAATACCAAAAGTAAAGAAAATACATTTTGTTTAAACTATAAGTTGAACCTCCATTATTAATCATGGGTTTAAATTAGTGGAAATTCTTGCAGGATATTTAGTCAGCAAGCTATACGTTCTGTCGGCCTGAATCAAACACTACCAGGCCAAACATGATCGACTCAAATGAATGTGTGAAAATAAATGTAAAACGCACAAAGGAATTTCCCAGCTGTCTTTCAACCCCTGTACAAAAACATATGAATACTACATCTTAACAAAACCCAGGCAAATGTTTCTAAGTATGAATAAAAACAAAAACATTAATTTAGTGAAATACCAATGGGTCTCTTCTGAGAATTCCTTGGTATTCTTATACTTGTTGGTTTCAAGGGCTTGAAAAATTCATGGATTGCTTTCTGCAATAAAATATAAAACAAATTCTTCAGTGAGTCTGTATATATCAAATATATTCATAGTTAAAGGGACATACCCTAGTTTCAGTTCATGAACATTAACATTAAGTTTAGTTTAATTTACAAACCTGTAACACATTTTGATAAAGTTACAATGTGTGAAACATGAGTCTTTGACTTTGAAATGGTGAAATACCTTCTAAAATATAATAAAACTTGACTACATAACTGTTACTTCTCAGAGGCAAGTGCCTTTTTAAAAATATGAGAAATGCATTTTGTGATATTAAAAAACATCAGGATGACCAAAAACACTTCGAATGTATGGAAATGGATACTTTAAACAATACAATTTAAGTAAAGTATGATTTCAGTTATCAAAAACCGCCTCTAATAGTCAAAACTATGTCTTAGTGTTTAAAAACTAGGGTATGTCCCTTTATTACAGTGTGCAGTGTTTTGTAGCCTCTTTTAATGTTAGAATGTTTATGGTTACCAGTATTATAGATGTGAGAATGAACCAAAGATTAGTCTCAATAATAGTAGTGCACTGCAGACCAGTAATAAGTTCCAGTATAATTATATAGTAGATGAAATATATTTTAGACGTAAACATTTCTTCAGTGTCACCAGTTACTATCAATAATTAATATATTATATTAGTCAAATTTGTTAAGATATTTTGTTATCACACTTCACATACTGAATAAACATACCTCTCCAAAAAACTGCTTCATGCCTCTCATCTTTATTACAAATCTTTTACTGGTTTCAGTCTTCTAAAACAGAAAAACAAAATATATATATATATTTTAGCTGAAATCTCAACATACATATTACCTACAATTTGTTAGCCTGTGGTCAGCAATTATACTACAAGTGTCAATTATTAAGAAAATGATACATGATTTTTTAATTTGGATCTCATATTTTGAGTAAACAACAGTGAACACTGAATACAAATACAAAAAATAAAACCTAATTAAGGTTTTCTGATCATAGCCTTTAAAAATAAACACAAAATACTGTAGTAGGTAATTGTAAGAAAATCAGTTAGGATGTTTGGTGAAATATTGATTGAAGATGCTGCAAATTATATGGCTGGTGACTTTTTATTTTTTTTAACAAAGTAGGCCTAATCACAAATAAAAACTAAACTTACCCAGAATATAATGAAAGGAAACAAAACTAAATATTTTGTAATAACATTTCAGCACATTTAATGCTAGCAGGTCAAATTTACAAAGGTTGTTTATGTCTAACGTACAGACGTCTATCTGCATGTATTTACAATGCTTAAATACTTGCATTTAAAAATAACAGGGAACGGGACATAGCTCAGTGGTAAAGCACTCACCTGATGCGTGACTGATTTGGGATTGATCCCAGTCAGTGGGCCAACTGGGCTATTTCTTGTTCCAGCCAGTGCCCCATGACAGGTATATCAAAGACTGTGGTATGTGCTATCCTGTCTGTGGGATGGTGCATATAAAATATCGCTTGCTACTAATGAAAACATTTAACAGATTTCCTCTTTAAGATTATATGTCAAAATTACCAAATAATTGACATCCAATAGCCAATTATTAATAAATCAATGTGCTCTAGTGGTGTCATTAAAACAAAAACTTTTAACGTTTAAGAAAAACAGGTTATTTTAAAACTTGGTCATGAGTCACAGGAAACCTGTTTCCACAGCATAGTCTACTCCTACATATAAGCAGCAAGGCATCTTTTATATGCACTTGCCTCATATTTATAACCTTTGAGATTAGTTGAAATGAGAAAAAAACTCAAATCTATCGAGTAAGATTGTTCCTACAACTCATCACACGTCAGACAAGCACTCTACAACTGAGCTACATCCTGCCTCGTAATGGAGGAAAATCCAGCAACAACAAAACTCAAACCTTGTCTTCAGTGTGAAGATTCTTCTTATCAGACTTTGTCTCATCTTGTTCAATGTTCTTCGCCTTTCCTGTCTTTTCTGTTTCAGTCACACCATCACTTGTTGAGTCCGTTGGTTTATTTTTTAATTTGACTTTTTTAGATTTTTTATCAACATTTTCACTAGATTTATCTTTGTTCATTTTAATATTTTTCTGTTGTAAAGTCCCAGATATTTCCTCATCATCTGAATCATCACTCGATTCTTTTGTCATTTTCAATAACTGTTTCTGTTTAGATTTTACTTTTGTCTTTCTTTTATGTTTTGCAGCTTTAGTTTCTTCATCTGAATCACTGGAATCAATTAACAGTTTAGATGTTTTCACCTTGGATTTTAAATACTGAAAGGCAAAAAAAAGGTGCTAAAATCTGTATATAACTAAACAGTCAAAAAATATACACTAATTAAAAAAATATATATATAATTAAATAGAAACCATTGTATATATATAATTAATGTCAAAACAAAATATATGAATAATTAAAATGAAATAAAATAGAAACCATTGTAATTAGGAATTAACAGGATTAGAAAGCAAATTCCATAAGGAATAACTGGTAATTAGTGTGACTTGACACAAAGAGGATTGATGTAGATGTAATATTAGGAGAAATACAGCTTTGTTTTACAAGATAAAGAGACAAAATGACTTGATACGTCATCCAGAAAGAATTTTTAATTTTTTTAAAACGATGAAAGTCAAACTTGATCTGTAACAGTACATGTAACATGATCAAGCCATATACAAAATTTCATCTCCTTATTTTAAGACATTGCAATAGGTTTCGGAAAACAAATTTCAAGGGCCGTAATTCTGTGAAATATTGGTATATTGCCATGAATGTCAAACTTGATATGTTACTGTACATGATAAAGCAACATAAAAAATTTCATTTTGATATCATCAGGCAATGCATAAAAAAGATCACGAAAACACATTTTCATATCTTCTAAGTTCATGATTATAACTCTTTCAAAACTGGGTAAATCGCCACGAAAATCAAACATCATCCGCAATAGTATATCATAAAGCTAAATACAAAATGCGAGGTCAATATATCAAGGCATTATATAAACACATTCAGAAAACTATGTGGGACTGATGGACAGAAAGACAGACAGAAGGACGGATATGAAACCTATAGTCTCCTGTTGGACCGGTAGGTAACTAATAGTAAAACAACTGTACCTTTGTTGTTTTTGTAAGCAGTGTAACAAGAATTCCACAGAAGTAAATGGCTTGCCTACAATAAACATTTTCAGTAAACTGTGATGAACATCAAAAGGTGAAACTATAAACCAAGTTTCATTGATCTGTTTCTTCTAGGTGGTGACAAACTGATCTAAACACAAAACATTAAACTTTCATAGAACATTTGTCAAATAATTCTTAATATTCTTAAAACTAGATGACACTACTTTTAAAAGAAAAATTAATTTACCTCTAAATCTGAAAGACCTATCTTGCTAGCAATTGAGTCCTTGATTTCACATGACTCGTCTTCTGCATCCTCTGAAAGAAATCAATTTTACACATAGTTGCTAGATTAAAGAGTAAATTACAATGGTCTAAAAAAGAAGAAGTTTGTTTTGTCTAACAACACCATTAGAGCACATTGATTAAGTAATCATGAACTATCGGATTGCAGTCATCTGAGGAAACCTGCTACATTTTTCATTAGTAGCAAGGGATCTTTTATATGCACTTTCCCACAGACAGAAAAGCACATACCACGACCTTTGACCAGTTGTGGTGGACTTGTTGGATTACAATGGTATAAATTCATAAATTATTTGTAAATAATCAAGAGGATTTATTTTCTTGTCATAATAAAAAACAATTTATCAAAGCATCTGCTTATGAACTTCATTCGAAAATCCTATTTATTAGGTTCATAAGCTTTGTCATAATCAATGAATTCAGGCAAAATCGATGAAGATATTCAGATAAAATAAGCTGGCCTCTAACCTTTTCACCATGTATTTTCTTAATTCTACTCACAATATAAGTTGTAATCCATGTAAAAATGCATAGTGATTTGTTTCTATATTTATATAGTGGTTTAGTGGGAATGCTAATATGAATGAATATTGTTACAGGCCTCGAACTTATTAACGGCACCAACGGCAATTGTTGTCGCTGAGATGAGATATAAATTGCTGTAGGTAAAGAGCATTACCGATGGCACTTTTGTGCCATCTGCAAACTGCAACAATGAAAAAATATATACACCTGTGTACATAATCTGCCAATATTTAACATTTTCACATTTGAAATATGTATACACACTGTAAAATAACCTTTTAATCATATTAATTTTTTGCAAATGTCACTTAAAAAAATAATTGCCATACTCACGGCAATTCTTTTAAAAATTGTTGTTGGAGACAAATTCTTAAGTTTGTGTCCAAAATGATCATATATAATTGGTAAGTAAAGTATGTTCTGGAAACAAAACATTAATGGACAATCTAACAGATGTATGGACAGCCAATGTCATAGTTGGGCGTATAAAAATAAATGTACCTTTTTCTGATGTTATTTCTTTTTCTTCCAGCATTTCTGCTTCTGAAGAGGAAGCTTCGAATATAACATCATTTCTTCCTTTGTTGACAGGGGACGTAACTGCTGCTGTTTTGATGGCATCATTACTCCATACAGGTTTAGTACTAACATTTTGATGAGCATCCAAAAATTCTTGAAATTTGGGGTCATCTTTAAGCTAATGAAAGAAAAAATAGAACACAAAATTTGCAAAAGAAATATATAATAATATTTTTCGTAAAGTTTAAAACTTTTTAAATTTTAATATATATCAATAAGAATAGAATTTGTTAAAGTTATGAACATGGCAAAATTCACTTCAAATTTCTAGGTTATTGTGGTAACAAATATCAGCTATTAGTTGTGACCTTTTTACATCAGTTTTGCGTATCTGTATTAATAAAATAATTTATTCTATAACTTACCCACGATATCTATATCATAAACCCATGTGATAATTTAGTGTATTAACCCGGTTGATAATGGTATGCAAATTGCAAGGTATCTAGATAACATGTTGCTGTGGATGGGTCATTTGTTTACAAGCCAGCAAGACCTGTATATCTGAGAGTTGCATCAAACTAATTTGTGCTTATCGTGATGACATCATATTACCAATGGAATTTTTAATTAAAATTTGATTTTCGAAAAGTTTAGTTAATCTCGGCAGACCCTCAACAAATACTGATTAACATAAACTTGATCAATAATTTCCATATTAAAAAATACTATTGATAGAACTTACATCTCCAAGAATTTCATTCAACTTTTCATCTTTGTCTTTCTTCTTTTTCTTTTTCTGAAACAAAGTTCAATAAATAAAGAAATGACATAAATTTTATTTATTTTAAAATCAATACATTTAATAGGTAAAAATGTATAATATATTTGATTTAATCCCTATCTTTCTGTTTTAATTTTTTTCTTTTATAAATCCACTAACCAAACACAAGAGTAACATTTGGGCAAATAACATTTACACCAATTCCTGTAGCTGTAACAGCAAAACAAACAAAACAGAAATGTTTGTTTCAGTATTCACATTTCTGTGCTAGCTCTGGCACTCACCAAATTTGCCAATTTCAAAAATAATCAGCAGATTTTATTTTAATTTGGCAAAATAATTTTAGCAATATTTGATATTTTGATACAAAATAACTGGGTTTTTGCAATTTATTAAGTTTAATAGATAATTTGGCAAAACGTTCTGTTGACCTAGAGCTAGCCCTGAATTTGTTTTGTGTAATCTGTTTCACTGCACAATGCCAATATCCAGCAAACCTTCACCTTTAAAATCTGAGAATTATCTGGCTTTTCCTCAGTTATTTCCACTTTCTTTTGAAAAGCGGAACTCTCCGATGAATACCTGCTCCATGCTCGCGGCTTAGTTTTATCACCAAAGTCTTTGGAAAATTCAACCTGAAAAAATATAACATTTATTCATTTATCATTCAGGTATCTGGATTTAACAGTGCAGAAAACAAAGCAATGTTCTTGCTTAATAATCATTTATATAGGTTTACATAGTATTATTAATTTTTTATTTATTTTTATCTCACTACCCCTTTCCTTTCTCTCCTTTGAATTCCATCTCATTTCTTCCCAATTTGGCAACTCCTCCTATTTTTCAATTTCTTTCGCTGTCCACCTCCACATTCCAGTCCTTGTCTCTCAAACCACAACATGTGCTTGTCTCTTGTGGCTATCTGTGCCACACACCTGCCATTCCCCATCAGCTTTTAGCTGTGGGTGTAGTCTGACCACTTCGGGGAGTGTTCAGTAGTTACTTCTGGCATTGTGAAGAGGCACTTGTAACCACCTACTATGCACCCATACATATTTTTAACATGATTAATCATCACCACTCAGAGTCAGTGTATGTATATTTAATTAGTGTTTTTGAATGGGTTTTAGTTTTTTCATAGTTTGTTTTGGGTTTCATTTTTGGTTTTTACCAATTCTATGTAAAACTGATTACTGTAAAAACATATATACAGTAAAGTACATTTATAACGAACATGCTTAGAATTAACTACTGCATAGAACGAACTGATCGTAAAATCTTGTTTTATATTAATGACCAACTTATGCAATTGTGTACAATGAACTACTGCTATAATGAATAAACAAACTAACTATGATGGTGCCTTCCGGTTCACATTATTGCAATTTATTATTACTATAAAAATGCAAAAATGCAAATTTATTTTGTGGGGCATTAAAACCTTGTTTAAAGAAGAAGTTTGTTTTGTTTAATAACAACATTAGAGCATTATGGATTATTAATCATTGGCTAATGGATGTCAAATATTTGGTAATTTTGACATATAGTCTTTGAGAGGAAACCTGCTACCTTTTTTCATTAGTAGCAAGGGATCTTTTATATGTACACTATTCCACAGACAGGATTGCACATACCACAACCTTTAATATATTAGTCATGGTGCATTGGTTGGAAGAAGCAATAGCCCAATGGATCCACCAATGGGGATCGATCCAAAACCAATCACGTTTAAAGGGACTATACCAAGTTTGCTGCAATTGTTAAGATGTTGCCGACAAACAGAGACATTTCAACAACTGTAATTATGTATTAAATACATTTATTGGCATAAAATATCAGTGTCTGTGACCAGGGCTTCTAGATTATGGTAGCCCCACTCCCACGGCTAGTGATATTTAATGTTGGGCTAGTGAATAACTAATTTAACTAGCCCAACGGCTAGTGGAAAAAAAACCCTTGTCAAATGCTGCATTTACATATTTGGGAAATATGAATGTCCTGCTCCCTCTCTGTGTATTAAATGTGTTTCTGTTCCTCCTAGTGTTAGTACTAGGTCAAACTTCAATTTATTTACTAATATAAAAAAATGTGTATGTATAAAATTAAGTGGACATCAAATACAGTTTGAACTATTTACAAATAGTAAGATGATAAAAAACACATCAAACTGAATTATAATTTTAGTTGTTAAAAGATTTTAATATTAGCAAACAGGATACGCCCTTTAAACTGGTGAATTTCATCCACAATCCCTACAAACAGTGAGAATGCCTCATCTCTTTGGATACTTTTCTCAATCACTGGATTTTCAAAATATTCAAGCCACAGGTATCATTAAACATTCATTCACTCATTCTTATGTTACATGATAATGGTTACCGATTTTCAGTTACAGGCAATTTTGCCGACATGTTACCAGAAATGGTAATTTTCATAACTTCCTATGGCATACATACTTGTACAAATTAATTAAATGTGCCATTAATAATTCCCTAATAAACAAATATTCCAAGATCTGCAAACCTGAACTTTGGAAGCCTTTATGTAAGTCTTATCAAACTGTTTCTGTGCAGTCTGGGCTTGCTCTGGAGTCTTGAAGCCAATAAAAGCAAATTTCCTAAACACACCACCTTTAGTAAACTTCAGACAGCAATCTGTAATTTGACCAGCTTCGCCAAAAATACTACGCAGATGATCCTCCTTGACCTATAAAGAAAAATATGATATTAGGCATTTTATTTGAGGTTGCTTCCAATTAATTTTGTTTTCATTTATTTCATTTAAATTATTTTAATATTGAAAATATACATGTACTAAGAAGCATTCAACAACATTACCATTTCTAATTTTAAATTCCTCTTACGTACTTATATTACTGAATATATTATATAACCATAACCATTTTGTGGGGTGGGATTTAGCCCAGTTGTAAAGCATCCACTTGATGCACGGCGAGTCTGGGATCGATCCCTGTCGGGGAGCACTATGACTGGTATATCAAAGGTCATGGTATGTCCTATCCTGTCTGTGGGATGGTGCATATAAAAGATCCCTTGCTACTATGATAACTATCAGAAAAATTTAGCAGGTTTCTTCTCTAAGATTCAATTTTTTAAATTACCAAATGTTTGACATCCAATAGCAGATGATTAATTAATCAATGTGCTCTAGTGGTGTCATTAAACAAAATAAACCTTAATTTTATTATTATTGTATGCACAGGCTATTTAAATTTTCAGCTAGATGTATTCATATTTGAAGAGCACGTATCAAAACCTACCCATTTACCTCCCTGGTGTCAGAATAAATTATATTCTAGCCAAAATGCTATGGGAATTTGCATCAAAATGTTTAAATAAAACAAATGGGTCAATTGCAGTCACAACTTTGACAGGCCAGGGTGATAGTGCATGGGGCACATTATGTCAATAATTTTCTTAACATGCACAGCGAGTTGTTTCCCTCTATGTAGCATATTTAAAAATGGCAGGGCACTTTTGACGATTGTCGTTTGAAGATTTATTTTGTTAATAATGACACAAGTACTTCAATCGGGATTTATCGAGTATGGTAGGTTATACATTGGGATGCAGTCGATTCGTCCACTGGACAATTCGTCCACGGACGATTTGTCCACTGAAAATTCGTCCACTGACGAACTCGAGACGATTCGTCCACTACAAAAAATCAGTTCAGGACGATTCGTCCACTGGGTTTTTATTTCCCCATTATATTTCGTCCACGGACTAAATAATGTGTACTACATGTACGTGGGGCTAAATAAATTATTTG
>JAECMU010094701.1:0-14456 GCA_016106625.1 Dracogyra subfuscus | reverse complement strand
AAATGCCTTTTATATTTCATAAAAACAAGGCAATCTGGTGTTATAATGAAATTATACTGCCATTTTCGGTTTATACTTTTAGTATAAACCATTTTTGGGTACGATATTTTCAATGGTTATGATTATTTTATTGTAAGATAAAAAAATAAGAAATGTAGGTTTTTCACGTTTTCCCAAAATACTTGTCTTTCATCTACTGGATGGGAGAAAAATAATCCTTCATTATGTATCCATGTGGGACAGGGCTATTCCACCCTCGGGTACATAATATGATGTCAGGAACTCGGCAAGCCTCGTCCCTGACAACAAATTATGTACCCTCGGGTGGAATAGCCCTGTCCCACATGGACACATATGAAGGATTCTTTTAGTCCTGCCAGAATTTCCTCTTAGCAGCTGGGAATGACTGTGCCAGTTTGATAATATTCTGAGGTTTCACTCCAGGAATACCCCTTGGTTGATTCTTGGTAGGTGGAGTAACGTCCAGTCTGAACTAGGGTTTCAGAAACTCGACTTCCTGGTAGTCTTCCTCGAAACCCTGCTTAAACCAAATTGCGCGCGAACCTTTCCGGAATTCTGCCACAGATATCGAGTTTAGATGAGGTAGCGTAACGTTCTTGGATTTTCTATTACGGTGACCGTCCTCAAATTCATAAAAATCATGGTATTGCATTATGATTGGCTTGATCTTGAAATGTAAAAAGTTCAGGAGACTTCTTCATTTTACTTCCAATGCTACCATGGACAAAAGTGTGTCCCCTTTCAAAATGTTTCATGGTGATACTCTGAGGGCCCCAGTTTTGAATGACACACCAACACGACACAGTATATAGGACCCAGTTTTGGTTTTGTCCTGTACAGTTGTCTGCCCAGAAAACGTGAGCAATATCAACACAGAACTCTAATAATGGAGGCTGCCACTGCCATCTAATCACATGACCATAATTAAAAAACGTGATTGGTCCATTCGACTTGCTGTTTTTTTTTCAGATCAATATGCATGACATGCTCAAAACTAGTTGACATACTAGGTTCTTCCAGAGGAAAAACTGCCAACAGAGAAGAGTTTCACAATCTTTAACCTGATAAAATGAAGAGGTAAAACCTAGTAAGTCCAAATATGGGTCTAACTAAATTTTCACCCAAATTCGACTTACTAGGTTTTTCCAGATCACAGGAGACCTACCCATCGAGTCATTAAAACGCCGACACCGGGCTGCGAAACAGTATCTATGCGCCTTATGTTTGTAAATTTGTCTGTGGTGGGAATTTATTCAAGGGAAATAACTGTCAAATGGAATTCACCCATGCTTGACCGAGTTATGGCTGCTATATGTTTTATAGATCAAGACGTCACACAGGACTCTTATTGGTTAAAGGGACATTCCTGAGTTTGCTGCAATTTTTAAGATGTTATTGACTAACACAAACTTTTTAGCGATTGTAAATACATATCAACTAAAAAATTTCTGCATAACATATTAGTGGCTGTATATTAAACGTGTTTCTGATCGTTCAAATATTTGTACTAGGTTAAATTTCATTATATTTCCTAAAATATATTTGTTTTCGTACGTACGAAATTATTTGCAGACAAAATCCAGTTTGGGCTTCTTACAAATATTAAGACGACCTGAAACACATTGAATATACAGACACTGATATTATAAACAAGAAAATATATTTAATATGCAATTTTAATCGTATAAATATTTTATTAGTTGGAAACATCATACAATGCAGCAAACTTATGAACTAATTATTTATAATCTAAGACTAGTGTGAATATGTTTTAAAATGGCACTTTTGTCCAGTATGAGAAGTATTTATATTTCATCATGACGTCATCCAATTGTTAACCTTGATTCTATTCCTTCATTGCGACTTTGTTACTGCTTCATCAGACGTTTTTGAAATAAAACATTTTATCCATAGAAGGTAATGTATGCATATTCAGTTTGGGGATGACGCCTATATGCATCAGTTGAAATCAATGAGATCAATTGCGATACAAACAGATGGCATTTAATTTTAATTTTACAATTATTATTATTATTATTATTATTATTATTACTTTTTAAAATCAATTTGTCAAATCTCAAATATGTGTTCTAATAAACACCCCAAGTACAGGTCAATATGTGGTGTATAGATGTTATTGTTTACCAAATAAATTTAAAAAGGATTATTTTTAATTGCACGTACCTTTTCTGTAACTAAGGTTATAATAAGCAATTGCCACACAAATATTTAAAATCTACCTTGGATCAATACCCTTAACTCCTGTTGTGTGCTAGAACTTCATTATCTTAAAAAATATAATAAGAAGAAACATAAACACACACACACACACACACACAAACACACCACACAAACACACACACACACACACACAAACACAAACACACCACACACAAACACACGCATACACACACAGACAGGATAGCACATACCACGGCCTTTGATGTTCCGCTACGAGAAATAGCGCAATGGGCCCACTGACGGGGATCAATCCCAAACCGATCGCGCATCAAGCGAACGCTATACTGCGCTACGCCTCGCCCTCAGAGAGAGAGAGAGAGAGAGAGAGAGAGAGAGAGAGAGAGAGAGAGAGAGAGAGAGAGAGAGAGAGAGACAGACAGACAATTATTGACCGTCACTGACAGCAATATCAGGTTATATGAACCGTCGAAATTGATATTGACCGAGATCCAACGGTCGTATATGTATATGTACATGTATGTATGTGTATACATACATACATACATACATTTTATACGTACATACACACACACACACACACACACACACACATACACACATTTATTACGATAAAAAAGCTAAATTCTACACTGGTCTGCAATGGGATTTTTTGCCAGTGCTTACATGAAACCAACACCCTTAACAAGAAAGTTACCACTGTTTTTCACACAATTAAATTTGCGCACGGATGTGCTAGTTGATCTTCTGGCAGATCAGTGTGCAATTCTATCCTCAACACTGACTGACATGTTTTGGAGATGGGTCAACCTAATAGGAGATGGGACTACCTGGTTCACTGGCCTGATCGGGAAATCATGAACAAAAAGTTGCCTAGCATTTTTCAGATAAAATTTCAAAAACTCACTGCCATAGTTGACTGCTCTGAAATTTTTTATAGATCGGCCAAAATGCCCGTCAGCACGTGATAAGTTATATTTTAATTAAAAGAAACTATTAAAGAATTCATAGCATGTAACCCTGTTGGATCTGTAACATTCTATCAACTGATAGCAGAGGGCGTGTATCAGATGTGGAATGTGTTCGTGCTTATGGATTTGTTCATCCAAAATAGCATCATCTAGAATGACCAAATACTTGCAGACCGTGGCTTTACCCTTCATGGTGATTGTTTAGTCTATGTTCTGCTGAACTACTTACACCAGCATTCCACAAAGGTGAAAAAGCAGTGTTCGAATTCGCATTAAAAGGGTGATCGGACTAATAATAATAATAATACCAAAATATCGGATTTTGTATGGTACATTAACTGTATAAAAGGTTTGCATGATGAAACAGCAGTGCCAACAGAAGCACTCATTGACAAACTGGTAAGGCTATGTGATACATTGATCAGTCCTGATGATGTCACTGTTCATTCTAAAAAACTGAGGAACAGAATATGTAAACTGATCAAACATTTCATACCACGCACAACCCCATTAGATTTACAATAATGCATAGTTTCTTGTAAAATAATTAACTGTAACAGAGTTTTAATATAGTAAATAGTGTCAGTGTGTTATTATTGTTTGAATGTTTTTACTGCACTCTTTTCGACATGTTTTACAAAACCAATTTCCTATAGGGATCGGTTTAAGTTTCACTCAATCCAGGTGATACCACTGAACTTAACAACTTGGTTCATCACAACCAGTCCAATCATGACCGAACTGTTACAGAACACTTGATTGTCAGTACATGGTATGAGCTGCTATAGTACCATTTTCTAAAGTCCGGGCCAGAAGCTCTGCCATTACACATTTCATATGAAAGTCTCACGTTTTTCAAGCAAATTTGCTATGAATGTTGGTGTGAAAGTGGAGTAATGAGTATGTACATCTGCAGCTGTACCTGCCTGTAATATTTATACCTTTCTTTTAGTTTACAGGTTTCTTGTTCCGTCACCAGGCAATGGGATTTTTCGTTCATATAATAGTGTACGTTTTTTCCCTCCGGGTATGTGGACATAATATATCCTTGACTACCCGTTGACCAAAGTGTGTACATGAAGCTATTGAGTCCGTACTAGCTGCTAAAAAAGGATGATTCTTATCGATCAAAAGGCCTGCTTCTTTCATAGCAGAATCAGCATGACCAGATTGTGTTATCTACGTGCAACTTTACAAAGCGTTCTTTTCATTATCTTTGCTCCACTTCACCGGTGCCACTTTCAATTCTTTAACAGTCCCAGTACATAGTGTCTTCGTAAGTGATTGCGCCAGTTTGTTGTTAATATCTGTGAGCAGCTTCTGGTGGCCTGTAGAGGGGGTTATTATTCTTGCCCATGTAGTTGAACTTGCTTGCTGCTTTGTCACATCAAATATGTACTTCATCTCAATGGATTTTTATACAATTTGATTTTGCATTTCAGTAAATTTTATTTTAAGTTCCTGTGTTGAAATAACTTCTCACATTTGATGGCACCAGATGGTCTGACTCAACGTCATTCTTTCAGTGGAGTTGTCAGAATAGTCTTGGGGAAATGTTAAGAACTACCAGTTGGTGCGAACACTTGTATCGGTTCCCTAGTAGTAACCGTTTCTCCTCTGTTGGTGGTGTGATCTCTTCGCGTTTCCTCATTGGACTGCACTATCCTTGTAGAATCTGATGTCTTTAATTTCCACTAGTTGTACCTTTTTTAAAACGAATTTTTTATTCCATGTACAACCCAGTCGCACAGCTGTTTCGGAACAGCACTTTTATTTAATTATACAAAATACAATAAAAATGTCGAATGTGTGCAATGCATTACAGTTGGGTGATTTTACATCCATATTAAGCGCAGGAATTAAGATGCATAACGCTATTTTACTTTATTCCTTAGTCCCATTATCGCCTAGTCAGGTCTGGGTCGAGTTTGACCTTCGAGTACTCGGTTCCCACACAGACTCAATGGATAGGTGTTAGACCACCACACCATCTTCTTTCTCATTAATCACTAACAGCTAACCCATTGTCCACATAGCTGAGATGTGTGCCCAGGACAGCGTGCTTGAACTTTAATTGGATACAAGCACGAAACTAAGTTGAAATTAATAAAATGAGTAGGGCTGTACTCATTTAAGCCACATCAGTGAACAGAAAGAAAGAAACGTTTTATTTAACGACGCACTCAACACATTATATACGGTTATATGTCGCCAGGACCACACACATCGATCCCAGACCGACTGCGCATCGAGCGAGCGCTTTACCACTGGGCTACGTCCGGCCCTTTTGATTGAACAGTGTTCAGTTTGTGTATCCAAATTAATTTTATATACATTTAAACATGCATGTAAGACATTTAAAGAAGCATTTAAATTTTTGTAGTAATGCTGAGTGAAAAACATATCATCACCTGAATCTATTTCCGTCATGCAATGAAATGACACAACAACACGTGCGGTCGACTATCGTCTGCAACTAGCAGTCACGTGAGGAAAACCGTGTGCAAAAGACTTCACGTGCATGTCATGAATTAAACCGACAGCTAGAAAACAATATTTCAAACCGAGCACGCCAATATGGTTGAATAACCGATATTTCTGCATTTAGGTTCAAGTGAAAGTAACTACCCAGTATTTGTGTACAAAAGAAAGAAATAGTTTTTATTTAAAGCTGCATTGCAGAGCAAGCTGTTAAAACACACGCCTTTCATGGGCGCAAGTCCAAGACATAAATGGGGAGAAGGAGGAGTAAGCAGGAGCTCGTCTATAGCATTCAGGACAAAAGGCGTACCGCAGCCCGTTCTGACCACTATCAAGTCAGCCATTATTGAAATTCCAAATGACCGTCAATTACATATATTTTCGTTTTATATCTCCACTCACATTTAATATAGAAACATATTTTAAGGGTCTGTTGAAAGATTTTAGGTCAGTGAATTCAAAGATTTTTTAATTCATTCTTCTGATCATGGCAACCATCTTGAAATTCAAAATGGACGTCATTTCAATAGGTTTTTTTTCTCTCTGTCTGTATTCCCATTTTAAACAGAAAAACGTCAGAGGGCGTAATGGGCAGTAAGTAAGTAAGTATGAGCTTAAATGATTATTTTGTAAAATTGAAATTCAAAATGGCTACCATTTTAACATATTTGTCAAATATCTCAAGTCCCAGTTAACGTAGAAACATAAGGGTTTTTCTGTCCCTGTACATTTATGTAGTCCGTGAAATGTTTAGTTTCATTAAAGGGACATTCCCGTGTTTGCTCCATTGCAATATGTTTCCGACAAATAAAATATTTCTACAATTAAATGTACATATTAAATATATTTTCGTGTTAAGAATATCAGTATCTGTATATTCAATGTGTTTCTGGACGTCTTAATATTTGCAAGAAGCCCAAACTGGATTTTGTCTTCAAATAATATCGTACGTACGAAAAATCTTTTTTTAGGAAATAAAATAAAACTTAACCTTTTACAAATGTTAGAACGATTAGAAACACGTTTAATATACAGCCACTAATATTTTATGCAGAAAAAATATATCTGATATGTAATTACAGTCGTCAAAATGTCTCTGTTAGTCGATAACATCTTAAAACGTTCAGAAAACTCAGGAATGTCCCTTTAATATAGTCATTCAATCATAGCACCCATCTTGAAATTCAAATTGACTGCCATTTTAATATATTTTCATATATCTCAACTCCTGGTAAACATACCATTTGTAAATTGTACTTGCTAAGAGCATATTAAGCATCGATTTCATCTGTAATAGTATACATATTGCAGCAGTCCCATCAGCTTCTCGCTTGCAGCACTTTGTACATTGAAGGTGGTGTCGCTAACACTAAATTGCAGATACATCAACCTAAACACTGAGACCACAGTTGAATCTGATTCGTTCTACCTCAGCTAGCTTGTGGTGCAGCCTGCACCTCCAGCAGCACTGTCATAAATATACCAATCCTATTTACACAACCAAGTCTGCATGGACCAAGAATTTCTACATGTAGCATGGGATCTTGAGCTCAGATATTTGCATGGAGAGTGGATTGGAAAAACCCAAGAAAGGCACATTTTAACAGAAAATTGAACATAAATAATCAATCCTTGGATTAAGCTCCATAATTTTGAAATTTCCGATACAAAGTCATGATTACTGAATGCTAGTGGCATACTTTATGTAGTATATATTAAAACAAATGTTCATGTTTTATTGATTTACATTTGCACTTACTAGGTTATTCCAATTTAAGTCTTCTGGTAGGTATTCAAAACCTAGCATTTTTGTCTGTCAATTTAATCAGTTAAAGTTACACACAGCCAAACAAGAGAGACAAGAAAACAAGAAATAATGTTCCTACATAAATGAGAAAGTAAGATGACTGGCGAACTTTTAAAACGATGTGTTAGATCACTTTTTGACCAATCCAATATTAAACCAAACTTAAAATGCTCTTCACCATAATGACACTTTAAAAAATGTTCTTTTGTGGAAATCAAACGAAGTTTTACTATCAAAATAATAAAAAGAATTCAATGTTTTTGGTTTTGTAAAAGTGTCGTAAACTACACTAGTCATCTGACGAAGGTCTCGTTCAAGCCAGTGCACCACGACTGGTATATCAAAAGCCTCTGTATGTACTACCCTGTCTGTGAGATGGTGAATATAAAAGATCCCTTGCTGCTAATCGAAAAGAGTAGCCCATGAAGTGGCGACAGCCGGTTTCGTCTCTCAATATATGTGGGGTTCTTAAAGGGACATTCCCGACTTTGCTGCAATATTTTAAGATGTTATCGACTAGTAAAACATTTCTACGATTAAACTTACATATTAAATATATTTTCTTGTTTAGAATATTCGTGGCTGTGTATTAAACGTGTTTCTGATCGTTCTAATATTTGTAATAAATTAATTTTCATTTATTTCCTAAAACATATTTTCCAGTTTGTGCTTCTTACAAATATTAAGACGACCAGAAACACATTAAATATACAGACATTGATATATCAAACAAGAAAATATATTTAATATGTAAGTTTAATCGTAGAAATATTTTATTAGTCGGAAATATCTTACAATGCAGCAAACTCGGGAATGTCCCTTTAACCATTTGTCTGAATAGTTTCAATGTTAAATTTTGGTCTCAAAAAGTCAACTTCAGTTGGATAATCATCGAAGGAGTGTTTGCACCGCATTGATCTTGAACCCATAACAAAGTGAACCTCACACAGGTCAGCCAAATATGGTGTTGTTACCTTCTTTGATTTTTGTGACCGATGTCCATCTTACATTGCATAAAAATCACTATGATGCATTACCACAGTTTTAACTTTTTTGGCTGTGGTTTGGCACAATTCAACAAAATCATCGAAAGTGCGGATTTCCTTACACTTTTCCATTTTTGATCCAATGTTACCATGTATGCTATCTGTTCGCATAAAGGTATGTCCCTTTTTAAGGTACCTCATAGTGATTTGCTTTGAACCCCATTCCTGATATGTACACCAGACAAGAGCATAAAACAGACTCCAATGTTTATTTTTTCCCCAGAACAATTATCTGTCCAAAAAACCACAGTGTCTTTCCTTGATAAGTTAACACACTTTATATAGGCAGACACAACATTTGACGTAAGCCTTTCGGTTATCCCTTCATGCCAAAGCACAACGAAATCTACATCTTCCTTCAAAGAGGCAAATATTTCATTAAACCCAACTAAACGTGAAACAAAAGAAATGTTCTTTGGTGGTCATCTTTGGCAATACAATTACTTTTAGCAGTGAACAAGCTTTAGTTGTCATTGTTATACTTAACATTATCCTGAAATGTTATCCTGGCATTGGTGTATCTGGCTCTGTGGTTTCGGGAATCCTCATACACCACACAAGTTGCTTCATCATGCCCATCTCCTGTGGATGCCAAGTGCGCTTTGTGGCAAGCACACACCTCACATTCATCCTAAGATGGACGCCCAAAGCTAATGTTCATCGTTTCGAACACTCGGCGATAAACAGGATAGCTTACATCACTAACGTTTTCTTTGTAATCTTTCCGCATGACAGTAATGGTGAGGTCGTGGTCTGAAACCTACGATAAGGGAAGTGCTGAAGATTATAGTGACTTATTTGAGGTTGAAAACTTTCAATATGTTCCTAAATGCTAATTTTGTCCTTGTATGTGGGGGGGGGGGGGGTTTGTCTTGTTTTTAGGGGGTGGGGCAGCCTTCCCCCGTTTATCGGTGGGTTTCAAAGGGATGTTGGGACTTTTCAGCTTTTCGCTGAAAAACTCACTCTACCATCAGTCTTTAGACACAGAGTACGAAGAAACATATGTTAACATGCGGATATTTTGGAAACGCCCATAGGTACGGTAACAGATATGTCAATGTATGGGTGCGAGAATACTGGTATTGTGCTAGTTTGCGTCTTTTGACCGAGTGGATCAGAAAATGTGCATCGAACCAGAGTCTACGTTCACCAAAGTCAAGAGACCAAACTACACCATTGATAGTATGGCGTTGTTCCTCTGTTATTTTCGTGACATAGGATTTCCGACAGGTATCCTTGCAAGGCTCCAGGAGAACATGCATTTCCTTGTGGTATTGTTGTCTGTCCTGCCCATTCCGATGTCGTTTTTGTTATACATTAAAACATTACAGTTCATGCACCCATGTGGTTCCAACCTACCTAAAGGGAATGTTTTATCCATGTTCCATATTAGTTTATGAGATGATGTTTAAAGCAGCCATATCTATTCCCTGCAAAGCATAAGCACAAGACTTGTATTACACTTTGTCATTTTAACTCATGACATTGTCTGAAACAAATAATTGCTACTTTTTTGTTGTTGTAAGGTTGAATGCAGATCAGATTTCATCTGGTAAAACCTATCAACTGTAAATGTAAACAAATAAACAATTAAAAGTTTATTTTAACACGTCACACAAATTTTGCCCCCATACAGTTAATAAGGCATAATTTTAGCAATTTAATGCCAAACTTTTGGAAACTTGTTTGTCATTTTTCTTCAATATTGCACCCAATGATAGGAATAAGCAAAGTAAGTTCAAAATTGATTAAACTTTCTTTTGACAAACATGTGACTCACTAGATTATTCCAGACCTGATGTTCTCTTTGTGTATGCTGTTTTCATACCCCAGGGGTAGGTGACAGTGTTTCCACACTTTGGTGATAGCTTTTTAAACTCATTTCATCTCAAAATAGCTGCAACAAATGACATGACCCTTGTGCTTGGTTCCACGAAGTAAAATATTCACATGTTCACTTACATCTTTGTATGGTTTATCACCGATTCCAGTGTTAATTACCTCTGGAGCTTTCATGAATATATTGAATTCCTTTTACTAATGTCCACCATCCATTTACAGCATGAAAGTCTGGTAATCCGAGTCTCTATCTGGACACAGTTTGTTGTAAAACGGTTTCAGGTTAATCTAGTTGTGATTTACATATAATTATTCGTGTAACCTCCTGATGATGAAAAGCCAACAGTGTGTGTCGTTGGTGTAAAAAGCCACCTCATTGCCTAGTCCTATTGCTAAACGAGAATGAAGAATCATGAGCGTGTCTGCTTCGTCCTGTGTACTGACACCTGTTGTACATTTCAGATAACATGTTTTTAATTGTGTTTGTGACGGTAACTAGCATTTTACATTAGTGAACTGTCACATGACTACATAAATGTACACAACAAATATTGTCTTTCTGTGTTAACCAGGAGTTGAGATATATTGAAATATACATTACAATGGTGGCCATTTTGAATTTCACGATGGCTCCCTAGGTAAGACAAACAAATTCTTGTTTATAAATTCATTTTCTGAGCTTATTCATGTAAACAGATGCTTAAATTGTTATGGGTCAACTGAGAGTAAAGATATTCTACTTTTTATGCAATCATTTGTAGAAACCCTTTTTAAGAAGATATAAGAACGTTAATTCCCCGACATCTGACCTGACAGTCATTTGTGGGCATACATACATACAATATATAGATGTTCATATATCAATACATACATACATACATACATACATACATACATACACTTTAGGATAAATGTAGCGAGTTTCCTCTTATGACTACGAGTCACAATTACCACGTGATATACACGCTTTATGCGCACAGCTTGACTTATGTGCCTTACTACCCTTCACTCCCCAACTCAGTATCACATTGTGATGCTTAGACTAACATCACATTTAAACAGAAGTACATTGTAGTCCCCATATTAAAATAGATTGCTTTCTTGAAAACAAGAAACTGATACGCCACAGTTCGGCAATGCAATATAATGATTATATGTTATGTGTAAATACATGTATATGTACCTCTTGGTATATGATACATTAATATTTCGTTGTTAGGTGTGCACATGGTTGTAGAAATGGGCCATTTATAAACAGGTGCATTCAAATGAATATAGGCGCTGCATTTTATTTTGTTTTGCTTTTTTAGCAGATGTGGGTTGTTTTTTATATATATAATAAACAAACATGTATTGTAGTATCTGGTGATTCTGAATGAATTATTTATAAAATGTTACTCAGCAAAATTTGATAAACGAAGTATCTAATTAATTAAGTAATGTTGACTATTATTTGATATGTGTTAAGTAAATTGAAATAGTTGATACGGTTTGAGCGTGTTTCTCCTTTTTAACACTTTAGTTTCAGCTGTTTTGTCTCGTTCCAAACAGTGAACCACAACTCGACACAGGTCTTTGTATGTGCTTTCCTGTGTGTGGGGAAAGTGCATATAAAAGATAGCTTGCTGCATTAGGATAAATATAACGAGTTTCCTCTTTTGACTACGAGTCAAAATTGCCACGTGAATTTCTATCTGTTTCAACCCTTTCTGTCAGTTACCTCCGACTCTTGTCTTCTGACCTGTCCACACCATCGCCTACCTTTCTCTCCACGGGTGCAGTCTCTGTGTATTTCCCTGCTCCCATCTGGCATCCTCGTCCTCTGCCGCTAATAAAGCTGGTCTGACCCACGGCACTAACTAACGACCGCCGGTAGTAGGGGTGCATAGTAGGTGGTTACAAGTGCCTCTTAACAATGCCAGAAGTAACTACTGAACACTCCCCGAAGTGGTTAGACTAAGCCCACAGCTAAACGCTGATGAGGAATGGCAGGTGTGTGGCACAGATAACCACAAGAGACAATCACATGTCGCGGTTGGAAAGACAAGGACTGGGATGTGGAGGTGGACAGCGAAAGAAGTTGAAAGATAGGAGGAGTTGCCAGATCGGGAAGAAATGAGATGGAATTCAAAGGAGAGAAAAGGAAAGGGGGCAGTGGGATAAAATAAAAAAATTACCACGTGATATACACGTTTAACGCGCACAGCTTGACTTATATGCCTTATTACCTTTCACTCCCCAACTCAGTATCACATTGTGATGCTTAGACTAACATAACATTTAAACAGCAGTACATTGTAGTCCCCATATTAAAATAGATTGGTTTTCTCGGAAACAAAAAACTGATACGCCACAGTTCGGCAATGCAATATAATGATTATAGGTTATGTGTAAATACATGTATATGTACCTCTTGGTATATGATACATCAATATTTCGTTGTTAGGTGTGCACATGGTTGTTGACATAGGCCAAAATTGTGGGTATTTATAAACAGGTGCATTCAAATGAATATAGGTACTACAGTTTTGTTGTGGGTTTTTTTTAGCAGATGTGATTTTTTCTTTATAATAAACAAACATCTATTGTACTATGATGATTTTGAACGAATTATTTATAAAATGTTACTCAGCAAAATTTGATAAACGAAGTACACAACATGTATTTAATTAATTAAGAAATGTTGACTATTATTTGATGCGTTAAGTTAACTGAAATAGTTGATATGGTTTGAGCGTGTTTCTCCTTTTAACACCTTTGACCTCGTTTCACACACTGACTGTATATCTGTTTTGACAAGACCTCGCCGAGTTCGCTGTATGGGGGTAAGTTTCCGCGTCATTTCGTCAGAAGACTGTTCAAGCACGCGTGTCGTGGCCACACCCACGACAGATATTGAGCTGGGGACCGGGGGTGTTCATAAACACACATTCCTTTCTATTGTGTCATTAACGAGAAGACCCAGCGGTTAGAGGTTCCGGTAACTGCACCGGGTCGTGTCTTTGTGAGTCGCCGATTGGCGCAGGGTGGGTGGACGAAAACCGGTTTTCTCTCAGCAAAATACGTCTGCCTTCCCAAAACTATGTCAGTAATTACTGCCAGATCCAGGCAGTCCTGTCGAACACGCGTTCTTATCTAAATGAACGGTTCAGTGGTTTTCGCGGTAAATACGTGTTTTAAAGCAGGACCTTTATCTGTGTGCTTCACTAACGCGAATGATTTTCTACGAACAAACACACAACCAACACAACAACTGCAAATCACAGCAGTATTATTGTTAGCTGTATCGTTTTTACTTCCTTACATGTCCATGCATGTGACATAATACATGCATGGCCAATAGGCGATATATGTTTTCGCGCTGGAGTGTTGTCATTAAACATTCATCCATTCATACATACATTTATTCATACGATTATATCGCTGTCTTCACTCTTACAATATTTTCTTACGTAATAGTTTAGGCAAATTTAGCGGTTTTGTCAATACAATTATAATGTATTTAAAGGCATACTGTCGCGGATTTAAGGACCTTATTTCTCTAAAAAAAAATTTAATAATTTTACATTAATTGTTGGAAACCAAATCTATCTAGTAATCGCATCACCTTAACTGAACCATGATGGAGTTAAATCCATATCATCCCTCTCGGCAATTTTTGTTTTTTATTATGGACCATTGCAGTAATTCAATTATTTTTACAAAATATCATTAATAAATGGAGTATGGTGGTTATGAAGATGGTTGAATAAAGTACATTTAGGGACAAATCAAATTATTTTTGTTAAGGTAATGCTTTGTTAGACCATTAAATAGGTCAGTGGTCTGTGACAATATGCCTTTAATTTTGTTTGATTTGAAATTTTATTATATTTCTTGTAGTTTAGAATACAGCAAAAAATATTTTCTAATTGTCAAATTATAATTTAAATAACTGTGTCAAAGAGAATTCTTAATGGATATCAATTTAAAATTGTACATTTTAAACTTTCAGTAAAATTTATTACACAAAAGTAAGGCAGAACAACAAAACCATTAGAATGTATTATTAGGATAGTCAAAATGAAGTTTTAACAATGTCAAGATTTCCCT
>JAECMU010094699.1:0-13552 GCA_016106625.1 Dracogyra subfuscus | reverse complement strand
TCACCTGTATTAAGTGGCCACAGGTCAGGTCAGAGTGTTTAACTAAAACATTCAGAGCAAACTGTTGTAGTGCATGCTTGTCATGGGCTCCTTTGCCGGCTCATCTGTCCAGGACAGCAGCGGGTGTGATGGGTTGGAGAGAGGACCATCTGTGCTGGCAGGTGCAAAAGAGCACCAGCAGCCAGACCAGAGTCGGTAACAGGCGGAGGGTGAAGTGATGACGGAAACGGTTTACTATTATATGAAAGGATATTTTAATAACAGCAACAAGGTGCAGCAAATAACGGATCTTCACCTTCTCTAATGTTTATCAATTAAGAAAGTATGACTCTAGAATGCATCTAGTTGCCTCTGGGTAGGCTAAGCTTAACATTTGTAGATTCACCTACTATGTCAGTACACTGCATGAAGTAGGAATTAAATGATTAAATGGGAAACGAAAACAAACTTGTTGATAACACTTAAATGAATACATTCCAATTCTCTTATTTCTGAAGGAGGCGACATATCAAAATGCAAGGCTCGAATTTGGCAGGCGGCAGGCGGCAATTGCCGCTCAAAGTGCACAAAATGCTTTCCAAAAAACCGTTTCACAAGCAGGTTTTGCTTTCCATCTGGTTTCTAAAATTTGTTTCCGGTATATCCCAGAATTCGCGTTTGTCGTGCGTTTTCCGCATTTCAAATGAAGAACTTAAAATATTTGTATCGACATCATATACGCGGCCATGTTGCATTGGTGCGCACACCAATAATGACATAATTATCTACCAACAACATTCTCGAAACTCATTCGGATCACATCGGCCGATTACGGTTTTTCAAATCAGAGTTCAGCGACAGTGAGTAATGCAAACGTCCTGAGCTATTTGGACTGGTTCTCGGACTAGTCATTCAGTTTAACATGTAGCGTAAAAACTAGTCTCGCCAACGTTAAGAAACAACTAGTGGTTGAACTTGTGCTTATTTATCGATGGAATCAGCCGAGAAGTTCCAGTGTCCCGACTTTCAAAAATGACTACAATTTTAGAGACTACCATCGACCAAGCTACTTTAGAACTAGTTCACCAATGTAAACCTCGTATGCAAGCGTCGCTTGCATATGAGGTTTACATTGGTGAACTACTTTAGAACTTATTACAATCATGGCCGCGGTGGCCAGAAAAGCAACTGTCGAGAAATGGACAAGTACACACGCAGACTGGTGGGAATTTGAATGCGACCAGGTACATAATTTGTTTGGACTCTTTATTTTGTATAGATTTAATAAAATAAGTGTAAAATAACAGCAATACCAGTGCTCTAGAACTGCTTCTTAAATTCAAACATTTGCCTCTCAATTAAAATTTGAAAAGCAAAGATTGCCTCCCAATCAATAAAGTGAATTTCGAGCCTTGAAATGCATCTAGTTGCCTCTGGGTAGGCTATGCTTAACATTTGTAGATTCACCTACTATGTCAGTACACTGCATGAAGTAGGAATTAAATGATTAAATGAAAACAAACTTGTTGATAACACTTAAATGAATACATTCCAGTTCTCTTATTTCTGAAGGAGGCGACATATCAAAAGTTGATTTATTGTCAAATGTGGTGCACACAACCTTTAATGAGTAGTATAAACAGCAAAAAAAAGAAGAAACAACAACAAACATTTTAAAGACTACATGTGATAACCTGTAATAAGCAGCCACCTGTTTTAAGCCGTTGTTTTTTTTCTACTCCCTTGTGTGACCACTTAAAGACAGGTTTGATTATATGTACATTTATATAGTGTCTTAGACATACCACTGGGTTTATATTCTGTATTTATTACCCCAGCGGGCACTCAGAACCGGGGAAATATAAATCATAATTTCCCTAGTGACTTATTATGTATTGATCTAACGAACAATATTATTGGACAATTTGACGCTTACAAACCAATGGCTTTGTCGGTACTAGATATGACATCATCACGATTTGACAAACACACACAATGACGTCATGTAGTTTAAAAAGTTTGCATTTACGGCTCTCTGTTTTTGATGTTAAATTTATAACAAAATGTAATTTTAATGCAATTCATTAGAGATTTTGAAGCAGAATAGAGAGAACTTGTGTTTTTGAAAATTATCTATGAACGTGATTAAATTATAATGTTATAATAATTCTCAGAACAGTGCGTAAAGTGGTTTACATCGTTCCTATACAGGTCGGCCTTCGTACATGTGCGTGGAAAATAAAGGTTTTTAGAGAAAAAATAGCTGAGGTAATAAATAGAATAACAAACTCGGTACCAGTTATTATCAAATTTATGTCCCTCGTGAAATAATTTTCATTTGTCACTCGCTAAAGCTCATGACAACTGAAAATTATTTCACTCGGGAAATAAATTTGATAATAACTGGAAACTTGTTTATTATCCTCTATCACCATGCTCATGTAATATTAATATCATACTCTTGTTGACATTATTTAGGAATACCGTATTTAACACTGGCCGATGAAACCCAGTTGAGGGAAACAATTCAAAGCAAACACAAGGACTACAGCCAGTTTTCATCTCCTGCCTTCATGAGCCCATTTGGGGCCGACCCAGGCCCCAGCAAGGGTCCGGTTTGTGTTCCAGATGAGCATAAAGAATTTATTGCAGATGTCAGGTAAGGGGAAAGTAGTTTCACTCTAAAGATCTCTCCTGAACTTGTTATATTACAACATTTTTCAGACAACTAGAGCCTTTTAACAAATAAAATAATATATTAAATACATTAGTTGTTTAGAACATCACTTTCTGTATGTTCAGTATGTGTTTGGTCGTACTAATGTTTGTAGTAGCATCAACTTCAGTCAATGTCCTAGTATGTTTTTGTATGTTTGAAATTAGTGGGAGATAACTTCCATTTCTGGTTAATTCAAATATTAGGATGACTAGAAACACCTTGTGTGTAAACTGTGAACAAAGAAAATGTATTCAGTAATGTAATTTTAGCAATTAAAAAACTATGTTTGTCAGAAATATTTTATAATGGTCGCAAACTCAGTCGGATAAGTACTTTATTTGTGACCAGGGCTTCTTGATTATAGTACCCCACTCCCGTGGCTAGTGATATTCATTGTTGGGCTAGTAAATAACTACTATTACCATGGCCAATGGCTAGTGAAAAAAACTGGTCAAATGCTGCATTTAAATCTATTTTGTAAATTTTTATATGAATAACCTGGCCCCACCCCTAGTCCCAAATCTTAGTGTTTTTAAACTCTATTTCCCTTCCCTCTTAGTGTTACATCTGATTATTACCATTAGTAAAAATGTATTTACTTTAAAGTAAAGTAGGGCTAGTGGATTTGTAATCATGGCTAGTAAAAAAAATTAATTACTGATCCCCATGGCAAGTGGCTTTTATAAAAATTCTAGAAGCTCTGGGTGACATTTTGCCTCCCTGCTGTTATTAAAAAGAGAGGATATTTTAGTGATGTACCCCGTTATGTTTTATTTGTGGATCACCCTGTATAAACGTAGTAAACAAATACAAGATATATCATTAGACACATTCACAGGCTATGGTTTACAAAGCACAAATTCATGTTAATATTTAGAATATCTACAGGGAATAAGAGAAAACTTATTGTTGAAAGTAAGATTTAATAAAAACATTTTTTTTTTTAAATGGCATTCTTAAAGAACAATGGGTAGCTTGAATTATTGTACCATGTATGACTAATACTGATAGTGGGGTAAAATGAAAATTAAGTTGACAAACCCTAGTTTTTAAACACTGTGGAATGGCTTTCACTAATAGAGCTGTTTCGATGACTGAAATCAGATATTACTTACGTTATCCCTTTCCGTACAGTCAGATGTGTTTCTGGTCATCCTGGTTTTTCTAATACCACAAATGTTTCAAGACTCGGATACCTCTGAGAAGTATTGGTTATGGAGTCCAGCTTTAGTTTATTTGGAAGGGTATTTTCCCATTAGAATATCACTGAATTTTTCTAATTCTGTTGTAACTTTGTCTAAATACTGGTTTATAGATTTACCAAACTTAGTGTTCATATCCACAGGTTAAAACTAGAGTCTGTGGCTTTAATTTTGCTGTCTATTGAAAATGGCATGCATTTTTTCATCAAGAATGTCATACTAAAATACAAAATGTCCTTCTCAAACCACTAGCTGCATATTTGCTCCATTCTATTTCAGATTAAAAACTTGCTTACTTTTTCTTCTCAAGCATTCACTTTTATACTAGTCTTGTAAAAATGTTTTAAAAAATTCTCTTGTATTGTTTCTTTGAATAGCAGGTAATAGATTTAGATTTTTACAAGAAGAAAAAACGTACTTTAGCATTTTTATCCCATAAATTTTGTTGTTCCATTATTATTTTAATATCTTTTTGTTTATTTTGAATATTCAAGGCTAGCTCTGGGTGAGCAAAACATTTCACCAAATTGTCTAGTAAAATTTGCTGCTTTAAAAATTTGCTATTGGCAAATTTGGCAAGTGCCAGAGCTAGTCCTAATATTTGTAAGATTTAAGTCTTTTAAATTGAAAAATATATTTTGTTGAAATGTTTTGTTTTATAAAAAAAAAAATGTTTGTCCCTTTTTTTATCCTCCTTAGTAACAAAGTTACTAAGTTTTTGGACCAGGATGTAGAAGACACACTAGAGCTGCCACCATGTGGTGGATTCCCCAGGAAGCTCATCTACCAGACCATCAGACTGAAGTGAGTTCAAAACACAGGGATCCCTAGCTTTTTTCTTTTTTTGTTGCTAGGGTGGGCAGTATGATTTAAAATAGTGATATTTCTATGATTGATTACAAGCTAAAACAAATTTGATTGACTTGAAGTACATTTCTGAATATTGACAACTTTCCACGAGTTGTTTGTAATACTAACACTAACAGTACAGAACTAAAAACAAAAGAAGAAACAAATGTTTTATTTAACTATGCACTCAACACATTTTATTTACAGTTATATGGCGTCTGTGATAATCAATTGAAAAAATCCATTTATGGTTGTGCGGAAAAATATTGACTTTAATTGTTTCTCCAGATTAGATAGTGGAATGTAGATATGTTGGAATTGATGTACATGTGCTGGGGTGGGGTTTGTTTTCATGTGTACATAAGGAAGAAAAAAAGATAATAATCATGTTTTTTTTTATTAACTCTGAAATTATGCGTTTTTCATTTGTTACCCGGTAGTGTCATTATGTGTTGGTGGTCCAGGTTTACATCTTACATAAGGCTCATATTTGACTTTACTGTCCCTTTAAACCTGGGCACAACAGGGATTTTTTTATTTTCTGATGGTCGTTTTAGTTCTGTATGGTGGCGGGACGTAGCCCAGTGGTACAGTGTTTGATCGATGCACAGTTGGTGTGGGATCGATCCCAGTCAGTGGGTCCATTGGGCTGTTTCTAATTTCAGCCAGGGCATGACAACTAGTATATCAAAGGCTGTGGTATGTACTACCCTGTCTGGGATGGTGCATATAAAAGATCCCTTGCTGCTAATCAAAAAGAGTAGCCCTTGAAGTGGTGACAGCGGGTTTCCTCTCTCAATATCTATGTGGTCCGTAACCATAATATGTCAGACGCCATATAACCGTAAATAAAATGTGTTGAGTGCATCATTAAATAAAATATTTGTTTCTTCTTTTGTTTTTAGTTCTGTACTGTTACTGGTGAAAAGTTGTCAATGTTCAGACATGTATTTCAAGTTATTTTAATCTAATTAAACTTAACATTTCACTGGTTTTGAGGTGAAATATTTTGAGGTCAGCATGCTTGTACTTAAATTTAGGCATGATTATTTTAGGTAGAACATTTATCACTTCAACTTAGATATAATCTAAAGCCCTGGGTGCCGTTTTACGAAGCGATCTTAGCGCTAAGATCGCCGTAACTCCATAAGGTAGCTATGCACTTAAGGTCATCTTAGCGCTAAGATCGCTTCGTAAAACGGGGCCCAGGTCCACTACATTCCATTTACGTTAATGCTTATTATTTAAATATGTATGCAACTTTCACTTTCACATATTAAATACGTTTTGAAATAAATTGTTGTTAGATAATGATATCCAGCAGTCCACTTACATGTACATGTGTATGTAGTGTTTTCTATTTTTAATATGTTGAGTTTTTATTCAGTCAAAGTCTTTTAAAACATGAATAATATTTTAGTGTATGAAGATAACTTTTTGGTTAAGAAAATGTTTGCTACATATTCTTTATGCTCTGTTTTTTCATTACAAAATTCTTCTCTCTTTTTCTTTCTTCTTTTTTTTTTAGATTTTCTTCCTCCGTCCATTTGGAGACCAAGAGTGGAGAAAAGAAAGAAAGATATATAGTCATCACAAAGGTCAAAGGTGAAGATGATATGAAAGCCAAGGAAATGGCCAAGCAGAATGCTGAGCTGGTAAGAAGCAATTTGTCACATTTTTCTTCTCCTTTGTGTCATGAATAAGTTAAAAAAACACGAGACATAGATATTACAGCATAATTTTTAACAATTTGCTGTGTTAATATTTCACATTTAACTCCATTTCTTACAAACTATAAGTCCTATATCAATGAAACATGGTTTATTGTTGCATCTGTTAATGTTCGGGGGGGGAGGTTAGCTCAGTAGTTTGAGCGCTCGACTGAGGTGCTTGCATCGCATGATCAAACCACCTCAGTGGATCCGTTCAACTGACTGGGTTTTTCTCGTTCAAATCAGTGCACCACAACTGGTCAAAGGCTGTGGTATGTACTTTCCTGTCTGTGGGAAAGTACATATAAAAGATCCTTGCTGCATTAAGAAAAATATAGCATGTTTCCTCTCTTGACTACAAGTCACAATTACCCAATAGCCGATGATTAATTAATCAATGTGTTTTAGTGGTGTCGTTAAAGAAAACAAACATCTGTTAATGTTCATCTCAATCATTTATTTTGTATAAAATGTATTACTTTTTTATTTGTTTTTCTTAATTTTAAAAGTCAGTTATTTAAAATCTTCAATGTAACATCGCAATTTATTTTTTCTTTATTTACTGAATTTATCTTAGTGGTAGAGCATCAATGTGAGATTGAGGTCATACATTCAAAACCTTCAAAAATATCTTTAGATAAAAACAATTCGAATCCAGTCAGTATTCCATGGTTAGAATGTAAACAGCTTTGATAATAATCTTTGTGCTATTCTGTCTATAGGCATGTGCTTAAATTACCTCCCTTAGTACATCCTTAAAAAAAAACATTTTCTAACAAAATATCAGTTATTGCATAAAATTATTTAGCAAAATTTAAATAAAATTAGCCATTTATTTCACAAATTACAATTGGTGAGTTCCAGCGTTAGTCCTGACTTAATATATAATTGTTATATTTACACAGTTTAATTTTGGTGGTTAAATTTCAGGATGAACTTGATGATGCTGTTGGTTTCTGCAAGGTCACAAGGCTGTTGTCTCAGTCGGTATGTGTTGAATTGAACAGGACTTATGTTGTCATGCACCACACACAAACTGAGATGGAATTTACTAAACATGTTCTACAGTAAATTGACTAAACAGCTAATTTAAGAATGATCACCTATATTGTTAGATTAATTTTATTCTCCTTTTTTTTGTGTGTGGAGTGGTTAGCAATGTTTCAATGTGGAAGTTAAACTTAGGAACTCAGAAATATAGAAGCTGATAAAACCTTCTAATTTGTAATATTTTTTTCCAGAAATTAATCAGTTCTGAATGTAATAGAAATAGTTTCAAAAAGAAGATTATAGAAAGCAAAACTGATTATGAGAAGGTAAATTGTGTATTTTAAATGGCCTTTGCTGCTTGCCTCCTGTCAATTTCAAACCTTGATCTAGAATGATTCAGTGTCAGAGAAATTATATATTATTTATAATTTTACAATCACTGTATTCATTAGTGAGATATGACGACCATCTTACTTTCTATATTTGCGGTCATAGACGATAACCCAACTCGATTGACGGTGTTTCAAACTAGATTTAGTACAGTGTATACAAATAGCTGTTTGTATCACAATAAGCAGGCCTTTCCCCAGGAATGTTTTAAGGCACTAACCAGTTACATTTAAAAAAATTAAAAACAAGTAAAATCTCTTTTTACACCCTCTCATGAAATATATAATCTTTCTCCCCTCCTATGTGTGTATGTACATGAGGATATGTGTGAATATCTTCACTTTCTCTCACCATTCATCTTTCAATCATTATGTTTATATACATCTCTCTCTCTCTCTCTCTCTCTCTCTCTCTCTCTCTCTCTCTCTCTCTCTCTCTCTCTCTCTCTCTGTCTCTCTGTCTTTCTTTTACACCTTCTCATGATAAACATAATTAACACAAAGTAATACATCCTTCAAAATCATTTGATTAGTCCACTGTCACTTCAGAACATCAATTTTCCGGTTTTTCATTGAGCCCCAGGTCTCACAAGCTTTATGAAAATCAAAGTCCTTTGCTTCTTTCCCTTCCATTGTTACTGCCAGAATGTTTTTGAGATTCTTTTCTAGTAATGACCCTCTCAAGTCTGTCTTTACTCTGTTCAGGGTGCTGAAACCACGTTCACAGGGTGCTGAAACCACGTTCACGGGGTGCTGAAACCACGTTCACAGTCTGCTGTGGAAACAGGAATAATTAATCCCACTGAAGCTATTTTGTGCAGGTTGGGATACCCCCTGGCAAGAGAAGAATCTAGTAGTTTCAGCATCAGGCTACATGTATATGGTGATCACTCATTGGTGGTTAGAACAGCCAGTGGTTTGAAGACTTTCCATTCTTCAACAGCATTCTCTTTGTTTGTAAATGGCAAATGAGATGCCAATGCCTGTAACATAAATAAATCAAAATAATGTTTTCATTGTAACTAAATGCAAGTCTCAAAAAATCAAGTTAAAACTTCCCAAATAAAATAATTAATGTAACAGTTTAATTTCAAATTTATAACAAATGAAAATAAATACCTCGATATCTTTCTGCCCATGGTATTCAAAGGTGCTGCCACAATCTTCTGGCCAGAATGATCTATCAAATACTTTGAAATGTTCTAGAAAGTCTGAGTCAGGAAATCTTTGTTCGAGTTGCTCCAAAATGGCTGTCAGTAATGGATAGAAGATCTGGAACAGAAAGGATAAAAGGAATTACAAATAACAAATTTTCTGTTCCTGTTAATAATATTACTGACAGATTGCATGTTCAGAAGGATAAGATAGGTATCTTCAAAAATCTACTGTACCCACCTGTTTTGTGAACAGTTGTTCCTGTTTGTCAGTTACAGCAGACAGCTTATCTTGAATGGGAATGAGTTCATCCATTTTTTCTCATATAGACTTTAGCAGTTTGCCTGGACCAGCATCCAGCTTGCATCTGATTGCAGCTGCAGTTCTCTGAAGATGCGACTTCATGCATGCAAAGTCCAGTTCAGTTCTCTGAAGATATACCATTCAACTTATATGACAGTTGTTAATAAAATATTGCAGAGATACCAAATGGAAGTGTGATAATGTGTGGTGAATGACATTACAGATCACAGCTCCATTGTTTCGTATACATGTTACAAATTAAGCTGACACAGTCCTGCAGTTAAGGCGCTTACTAGGCTGGCTAAGGGAGCACGGGCCGTGTCGGCTTATCGCTCTAAGGAAACCCCTGATAAGGATACAAACCATATATACATATATGAATAAGAATTTAGAAATACTTTTTAAATGTAACAAAATGTGGTATGTGCTATCCTGTCTATGGGATGGTGTATATAAAAGATCCCTTGTTGCCAATCGAAAAGAGTAGCCCATGCAGTGGCGACAGCGGGTTTTCTCTCTCAATATCTGTGTGGTCCTTTACCATAAGTCCGATATCATATAACCATAAATAAAATGTGTTGAGTACGTTGTTAAATAAAACATTTCCTTCCTTTATCCTGCTCGAGCGGGCAGCATGGCCCAGTGGTAGAGTGCCCGCCTGATGCGCGGTCGGTCTAGGATCGATCCCCGTCAGCTGACCACTGGGGTTTTTTCTCGACATAACCATATGTCCGACGCCGATATAACCGTAATTACAATGTGTTGAGTGCGTCGTTAAACAAACCAAAAAAAATAAAAAATTTTATCCTGCTCGGGTCGAATCGAGAATGCCACTCAGCACAGCCATTCTAACCTTAACAGGATAACACCAAATATCTTAAGGCAGTAACCGGTTATTCTCTATTTAAACACCAAATAACCATAATTGTATACTAAAACAGCTGCCAACTGCCAAGCTTTGGGCGTAATTTGCTACGCTCAGTTGACGTTTGCTACGCTCATGCCCAAATCGCTCAGTTGAAAAAAATCTAGCAATTTCTGAAAATTCCATTAAAAATTGGACGTAATCTTGGAATACAGTAACAAAAAAAACAGAATTCCTCATTTCTGTGGCCTTTTTAAAATTCCAACACATAAAAGTATAATTTGTGTTTTAAGACCTATTGTAAAACAATTACAGTAAGATGTATTCATTAACGGACGTGTAGTTTTACTGTAGGCCGACCCCATTGTTACGTACTATAAAATTTCAAAGAACTGGTTTTCCGTTATGCTACACTTGCATGCAATGAACACAGAAAATTGCATGTGAACGTATACCAGTTCGGAATAGAGTAATTTTAATTTTTAACTTTAATTAAGAATATAAGCATTCAAATTTTGTATTAATCAACATCGCACAATAATTTTGGGTTTATTGCATTTCGATGCTGTTTAATTTTTTTTTTTTAATCCGGTCTTTCATAATCCTGTACAAATCGCCCAACTTATCTGACAACATTCGTTACATTTCGGGTATGTCCGTATCCCATAACCGACGACAAGCGTTATCTACGCTAAAAATAGCATGATCGAATTTTATTATTAACCAATGAGCGTCTGTGTTGAGAAAAAATGCTCATTTGTAACAGTTTCCAGCTATTTGTGTTCACGGTTAGTTGGTATTTTCTTTTGCTGTTGTTTATAACATTTGGCCATGCTACGCTCAAATATATTTTGCTATGCTCAGCTTGTCATGAATGCTACTCTCATTTGTGGCTAGGGGTTGGCAGCTCTACTAAAATGACTTTAAATAAACATTCCTTTTGTTTTTTCGTATTAGGGCAAGCTCATCGTGGGCCACAACATGTTGCTTGATGTGCTGCACCTCATCAATCAGTTCTGCATCCACTTGCCTAAGGTTTGTGATGACCACGTCATTTACTTTTATACTTTCATCCAGTATTCAATTAGGTTTCAAGAAACACTTGTGAAAATCCCCTCAATACTGTGAATACTGTGATCTTGTACTGACTGACAACTCAAACAAGTTCTCTTGCTAATACGTATAATAATTTATTTCATCTTTATACGCTGTTGTGTAAAACCTAATAAGAATACATCTTACTCATGATTGTGTCAGCTTCGTGATCAGTTTATTTTTATTGATTTTCTAAGCATTTTTCACTTTGATAAACTGTTGTTTGTTTCTTTATTATATTTTCCAGGATTACGAAGAGTTTAAATCCCTTACCCGGTGTGTCTTTCCAAGGTATTTTTCATATTAACCTCTTGGTCCAGTTTGTAAAAATATTAATTTTACAATGTTCAATGTTGTGAAATATATTTTTTAAATGTGTTAGTAATGTTTCGATGATCAATTTAAGTAGAAACTTGATCGATTGGGTTTTAGCTATGGTAATTAATTCAAAAAATCTGTAATCAGTCGTATAAAATCTTAACTGATTACTCCTGTAGTGTAGATAATGAAACGTGTGAAATATGCTGGATTTTGGATTTGTCTTTATCTGTGCATAAAGAAACAATAATAGGTACGGATACTAAAGCTAAATTTGTGGAATATTTAGTGTCTGTCTGAGTAAACACAGCAATAGGTCCTTAGTTATAATAATTCAAATCTTTCCTAAATTCATATATGTTCTAACCTGTTATACAATTTAAAAAATGATTGTTTGGTGCAAACCAGTTATAGCTTCTGATGATGAAATTCATTAAATTCCTAATGCAAAGATATATAAAAATTGTTTTAGAACCCTGCCTAACTACCCCACCCACCCCATGAGGAATTATCAACATTAGAAATATTTATTGTATAGCCCCCACCCTTGAACTACTTCAGATGGCTCCAGATGTATTCTTGTGATTTAAACCCCATACTTTCCCTAACCCTGCACACCACCATTACCACCACCCAAGTACAGCTCTTCATAAAAATATCTTTAACCTGAGTTATTTGTCTTGCAGGTTACTTGATACAAAGCTGATGGCAAGCACAAACCCATTAAAGGTATTGTTGAACTCTTCTGCTTGCCAGGTAGCACTTTTAAAATATGTTGTTTTTTTGTTGGGGGGGGGGGTTAAATTAATACATTGTAGAAATGTTGAGTCACTTTTTCTGTGTTTTACTTGAAAAATTGAAACAATAAAAATTACTAAAAACAAATATTATACAATGAGCATATCAAGCTAAATTGTTTTCCAGATATGCAATCTGTGGGTCATATTGGTATAGTGATTGATCAAAAGTGTCAAATGTAGCCAATGATTATTTAATCAATATGGTCTTGTTAAACAAAGCAAACATTAACTTTACATAGTGCTCAAGTTATAAAAGTGTATTTCCAAGCCCATATGGATCATAAGTTATCTCCCTTATATAAACCATAACATTCTTAAATTTATTTATATTTATGGTGTTTTTCATTTTGACATGAGTACATGGACCAACCTAGAGTGATGGTTTTGCTGTGGTTATTTTATAAGATTTTACCTTTCCCCCACTCATCCAACCCTCCACCATACATACATACACACATATAAATTGTCAGTGAGGGTGCAAAAAGGTCGGTCTAGGATCAATCCCCGTCAGTGGACCTATTGGGCTATTTCTCACTCTATCCAGGTTTTTTTATATCCAAAAGTTATATCAAGAGTTGGGTATAACTATTGTAGACGGTGTGTAACAAGTATTGTATGTTGTAGACATAGCGACACTGACTAAACATCTGCTAGGTGTTGTTAAACAAACACTTCTTTTCAAGTCATATATTCAGACCCCTGGAAAAAGGTCAAATAGCCCTGGAAAATGAACCAAAATAGCCCTTAAAAGTCCTGGAAAATGAAACCATTTGAAGTGTCTTGCTACTAATGGTAAAAATATAGCGGGTTTCATCTCGCTGATTGTGTCAAAATAACCATATGTTTCATATCCAATAGCCCATGATTCATAAATCAACTTCTTCTTTATAACAATGTTCAGTAGTTGCTTCTAAGACTTACGGGTTTTGTGGAGTGAGGTTTTTTGTTGCTAGAAATGTAGATTTTTAAACTGATATTAAATTAAAATGTCTACCAGTCTCCTTCAGTATCGGGTAATGTTCAGTCAGTACATGTTTAGATAATATAAATATTGGGTTTTTTTCTAGAATCATATTCATAACTCGACACTGGGTGACTTGAAGAGGATCCTGGAATACAGCCCATTTACAAAGCCCAAGGTTGGTATGTACATGTAAATACATTTATTTCTTTTCT
>JAECMU010094697.1:1210-19691 GCA_016106625.1 Dracogyra subfuscus | reverse complement strand
TAACATACTGTCTATAACACACTATCTATAACACATTGCTTATAACACACTGTCTATATAACACACTGTCTATAACATACTGTCTATAACATACTGTCTATAACACACTGCTTATAACACACTGTTTATAACACACTGTCTATAACAGTGGGATGATCCAGCTCAGTCAGTAGACATGCCTTGACATCACACTAATTGGGGCACAGCGAACCTTTTATCCGTTCAGATCACACCAAGGTCTTTTAGTGCAGTTAATAAAAGCTGGTAAATAGTTGTATACAATTATAGTCTGTCCCATCATTGTGTTAAAATGTGGGGGTTTTTGTGTAAATAATTTGAGTTTGGTTTGGAAAAATGTTTTGGAAAAAACAAACAAAGTTGTCTGTAATTTACAAATCAATTGACTCACTAAATTCCATTGTTTGAAAAAATGTGTTCCTGTGAGACAGACTATAGAAAAAGTATTATTTTAATCTAATTACAATACCCGTTACACATTATTGTTATAATTGATTTTGAGGTGAAATGTTTTGAGGTTAGCGTGTTTGTACTTAATGTGGGCTGCTTATTTTGGTCATACTTATTTTGGGTACACTCTTCACTACCACATTAATCATTCATTCTGTACTGACTTTGAGCAATAAAGCTCACAAGTTACATGAAGAAAATATATGAATATATAAATACTGTCACAAATACACAGGTGAACAATGGTGACACATAATGATATACTGTACAATGGAAAGTAAGTAAACAATAAATAAATAATACATAGTTTTGTTTCTCAACTGGGTAGCTTGATACAGATAATTTCCTAAATTGCGTAATTACTGAATGTTATTTATGGAAAGTAGTTGAATAAATTTGTAAACAGATGGGTTTTTCCAATAGTTGGGTTTAATATTCGACCTTCTTAATACACTATACAATGGACATACATGTACCAGTACAAAATGAAATTCATCTTTAATATTTTTATCACAAATTAAACATAACCTGTCAGTATTATTGTATCTACCAGTTTCAATAGTTAGATTGTGTGATGATAGACAGTATCTTGTTATGGCTTTCATTAATTGCTCTGGGATGTATTTAGACAAGTAATATTTCAAAGCATAATTATCAATATAATGTAAGTTCATTTTGTGGAATCTGGGATTTGAGCTCTAATGGCTTGTTGGGCTTGGTCTATTATTCTCTGTTTAATGAGTAATATTTCAAAGCATAATTATCAATAACGTATTGGGTCTAGCTGTTGGTGGGTCCATAAATAACCAAATCCTAACATATCTAGTTCATGTTTTATTTGAAATGCCCAGTTGTTTTTATTTTAGTTTTCAGCACAATCTGTTATCTGTGTTCAAAAGCTTAGACCAGTATTTTATCATGTTAAACTCGCCTTGGTGGCATCATGGTTAGGCCGTCAGTCTACAGGCTGGTAGGTACTGGATTCGGATCCCAGTCAAGGCATGGGATTTTTAATCCAGATACGAACTCCAAACACTGAGTGACTACTCCGCAAGGCTCAATGGGTAAGTGTAAACCACTTGCACCAACCAGTGATCTATAACTGGTTCAACAAAGGCCATGGTTTGTGCTAGTTTGCCTGTGGGATAAAATAAAAAATTCTAATATTTTACTATTATAAATCCAATTTTCTATACTAACTTCATTCCCCATTCAGCTGAATAATCAAATTAACTGTCTAACATGTTGCAAACCTTGCACTGACTCCGACAAAAGGACCAAATCATCGGCATACGTCAATAGAAAAAGACTAATATTTTTACATTCAAATGGCACACATCCCTTCTCAATGAAATGAATTTCAAAATCATTAACATATAATGCAAACAGGATAGGAAATAAAACTTCACCTTGCATTAAGCCTAAGTTGTTAATAAAATATATTGAACTGAAGCTATCAATACAAATACAGCTCTGAACATTAAGATACACAGAATAAATAACCGATAGAAGTTTTCCCTTAATACCAACTTTTGACAGTTTGCATGATAGTTTTTGACGGTCAATAAAGTTGAATGTTTTAAAAAAATTAACAAATGCATAGTATAATTGTTCTTTGCAGACAGAGATTGTGTAATAATGGAATGTAGCGTAAAAATTATTTAAGATGTTTGTAAACAATTTCCCTAGGCTCAAAAGGCTAATTCCACGATAGTTATTAGGATTGAATGGATCTCTGATTCTAAAAAAATAGGAATAATTACAGCTTTAAACCAGCCTTCTGGAAATATCAAGTGCTTAAAATACAATAGAAGATTTTATATATAACAGGTAGAAAATATACTTTACATTCAATGAAATATTCGTTGAGAATTCGATCTGGTCCGTGAGCTTTATCACATTTCAGATTCTCTATTATGGCTGTATCAATTTCTGTTATAAAAATATTTTTATCAAATTCTTCATCTTTGGTCTTAAAAGTTTCAGTATTATTAACATTTTCCCGCTCTTCGGTACAGGCTATCAATTTAAAATGTTCCAAGAAAATGGTCAATGGTAAAATACCATTTGACTTTTTCCGTTTTGATTGATAACTAGTTTAATGTTCCCATATACCACTAGAGTTTCGAGTATGCCCATCCCAAGTCTGACCTCCGATAAAATCGGTGGCCTGACTCGGGATGGGGTGTGTGTGTAGAGTTGAAAATGGGCAGAATGTTTAAAATAACAATTAGTAAAAAAGTTAATAGAATAAATTTAAAAAATAAAATAAAAATTACAAGCCAAAAATAAAAATAATTGACTGCTCGGCCTAATATTTATACAATTTGGAGCATTTTAGAAGGACAGTTCAAAATTAAATGAGAGAAAGAAGAGAGGTCCGTGCCATGTTGAGGAACTTCCCTCTCAGCTTCTTCGAAATACAGTGTCCCCCTGCAGAAGTTTCCGGTACTGTGGCTTGATCTTATCCATGGCTAAGTGCCAGGGTTCTGCTGGGTGGGGTGGGGTGGGGTGGGGGAAGTAGACGGATGTTGCGGCGGTGCCTTGTTGGGCTGGTAGGTGGGTGAAGTAGCCTTCCTCTTGCCTGTAGCAGCAACAACAAGGGTCTCAACGGGGGCGGTCAGTAAAGTTGACTGCCGCCAGAGACGCAGTCCTTGGAGTAGAAGTTGGTGGCTCCCTTCTCTTCCTCTGGTACATCACTGTATTCAGGACCGAGTAGGTCGGTTCCGGGGACTCCTGGGCCTTCAGCTCTGTTGTCCTCTTCTGAGTGGTCGGCGGGGGCGGCAACGCAGAAGGGACCGCCACTGGTGGTTGAGCCGTCAGCTTTGCTCCCCACTGTACCGCTCCTGGCGCGCGTTTCCTCTTCCTCATTCCTCTTTCCTCCTCTTGTCTGCCGGACCACGTCACCAGTGAAACGTTTCACTTAATCTAAATCCCTGGCCAAATGCTCATCTTATGTACATGGGTTGAAAGATAAATAGATCTCCTCATTGGACTCACTCATTGATTGGGTTTTATCCATCTAAACCAGTGCCCCACATGGTATGTGCTGTCATGTCTATGGGAAAGTGCATATAAAAGATCTGCTATTGATGGAAAAATGTAGGTTTCCTTTGAAGACTGCTGTCAAATGTTTGAATTCAATAGCTGATGGTTAATAAATCAATGTGCTCTTGTGGTGTTGTTAAACAGAAACAAATCTAAGGTATTAAAGGCATACTGTCACAGATTTAAGGAGCTTATTTCTCTAAAAATGGATAAGAAATAGAAATTACATTAATTGTTCGAAACCAAACCTAGGTATTGCATCACCTTAACTGAACTATGATGGACTGAAATCCATGTCAACCCTCTCGGCAGTTTTAGTTTTTGAATTATGGACCATTGCCATAATTCACTTATTTAAAAAAAATATCATTAATAAATGGAGTATGGTCACCATAATGGTGGTTATAACGATGGCTAAATAAAGTACATTTAGGAACAAATCTAATTATTTTTGCTCGGTTAATACTTTGTTAGACCATTAAATAGGTTAGTGGTCTGAGACAATATGCCTTTAAATAGGTTAGTGGTCTGTGACAATATGCCTTTAAATAGGTTAGTGGTCTGAGACAATATGCCTTTAAATAGGTTAGTGGTCTGAGACAATATGCCTTTAAATAGGTTAGTGGTCTGTAACAATATGTCTTTAAATAGGTTAGTGGTCTGTGACAATATGTCTTTAAATAGGTTAGTGGTCTGTGACAATATGCCTTTAAATAGGTTAGTGGTCTGTGACAATATGTCTTTAAATAGGTTAGTGGTCTGAGACAATATGCCTTTAAATAGGTTAGTGGTCTGTGACAATATGTCTTTAAATAGGTCAGTGGTCTGTGACAATATGCCTTTAAATAGGTTAGTGGTCTGAGACAATATGCCTTTAAATAGGTTAGTGGTCTGTGACAATATGTCTTTAAATAGGTCAGTGGTCTGTGACAATATGCCTTTAATGGCATAGGATTTTATTACTTGCATGGCACCTCTTTGAAGTGTGAGAGTTTTAGGGTTGTTCTTTTGAACACCCATAACATCCTATCTATTTCATTGTGCATTTGTTAAGCGTGTTTACCAGAAACCACACATTATTTCAAATAAGTTTCAGTCCATTTTTAAAGTCACAGACCCTAGTTTTAACCCATATAAATGGACAAGTTTGGTTAATTTACAAATGTGTAACTTAAAGCGGCACTGTCTGGAATATTTAAGCATATAGAACAGAAAGTCCCATTACGTTTGGTGCATACAAGATACCGCAGTCTGAATTGGATTCACTACACTGGCTTTTCCAAGTTAAAAATAAACCCAGATTTTGAAAGTAGGACACTTTTGGCGGGCCCCCACTGGGCTAAAAATAGTACGGTTCGGCTATTGTTGCATTACAAAAACCGAGCAGTCAATTCCTAGCAGACAATTACGATGGCAGCACTCATGTCGACGTTATAAACATCGGACTCATACACCTTTTGATAGCTACCTGTATTTCACACTTTTAAACACACTGTTATGCTAATTTTTATTATTCACTGCAACTGAAAATGTTTAGAGTTTTAAAGAGTATCTTCATATAAAAACAACACAAAAACAAAATGACAACCAAGACTCATTTTCACAGTCTTATTGTTACAAATATTCATATAAATACAACTTAACCATTTTATTAAGCACTTTTATAATATCACTTTTATAATAAGTATCACTTTAAAAATCCTTCTGTACTATGGAAATATAGGATATTCAGCTAGTTTCGTATAAATTACACCACAGCACGCATTATAAAAGGCGTACGAATCCGGGGTTTAGAACGTCGCCATGCGTGTCTGCTGCCAACGTAATTGGCTGCGAGGAATGACTGCTAGAATCCGTACGGTATTACAAAATGGTGAACGTTGTTCTAACTGGCTAGTAAGCATTTGGCGATATGCGTTAATGACGACAATTCGCGAGTGAATTAAAACTGCAGTTATGCTTGTATTCGAACTTTGAACTTGACTGTATACGATTAAAACCAGACAATGCAGCTTTAATGAAATGAGGGTTTGTGACATTGAAATGTGAAAATATCTTTTAAAATTAGAATAGAGCTGGACTCCATAACCGTTACTTCTCAGAGCAACGTGTATTTTATGAAAAATTATAAAAGATAGGCCTACATTTCGTACTATTATAAATACTAGGACGACTAGAAGCATTTTTGTTGTTTGGAAATGGATAATTTAAAATGGCAAAATATGAAAAGGGGACACAGTGCCCCCCCCCCCCCCTCCCTAAAATGGACCAGTGCAAACACTGCTAAACAATAAAATACAGAGTAATGTTTAATTTTGGGTATCAAAAATGGCTCTAATATTGAAAAATATGTTTGTCACTATAAATATTTTAACTTGGCTTCTTTCAGGTGATGGGTGAGTCATACGACTCTTTGGGAAGTCGAGTATTCCGACACTTCCGGCACTACATCACAGGCTCCAAGCACGTGTGGTTAAAGGGAGACTATTATGACCCATCGATGACACCCCAACCCACAATACCACATCAAGTAGCAACAGAAATCCCATCCGATTCTACTGATCCAGATACAGCTGACACAGATGAGGAAAAGTCAGATGAATATACAACAGAAGTGCTGAATGAAAGCACAGACACTGTGCCCAAGTCTGTTTTATCAGATGTATGTAACACAGAGTCAGAAGACGTTAGTATGTCCTCACAGAAACTGATGTTATCTGATTCTCAGTTAGAAGATGGTTCAGATACAGATGTCATAGCAGTTGAACATGATAATACAACTTTGTGTTCAGCTGTGGAAGTTGAAAATAACTGCAGGACATCTGGCCCATTAGCTGAAGTTAGAGCTGATGATCATATGACATCATGTTCAGTTGCAGAAACTGACAGGAATAATATGAGATCGTGTTGTGCAGAAAAAGTCGAAAGGAATAATAAGATGTCGTGTTCTGTAGAAGTTAAAACCAAAGACATGACGTCATGTTCCATAGAAGATGAAAATAATGACATGATGTCATGTTCTGTAGAAGATGAAAACAATGACATGACATCATGTTGTGTAGAAGTCAAACCCAAAGACATGACGTCATGTTCCATAGAAGATGAAAATAATGACATGATGTCATGTTCTGTAGAAGTTGAAAACAATGACATGCCATCATGTTCTGTAGAAGTTAAGAACAATGACATAACAACATGTTCTGTAGAATCTGGTAGTACATGTTTAGACCAAACTGTGTCAAAAATTAACCACAACATTTCAAAGATTGACAGCGTGTGTTCACTGGAACCGATACAGACATTACAAAAATACAATGCAAAACGTAAAAGACCTGACTCGCCACAAAGAATGCTTAACTGTGGGAAAAAGTGTTTTCCAGAATTACAGAATGAAAATTCAGCAGCCTCTTCCCCATGCCTTGAAACATCAGCCGAAGTTATTCAACCTGATGTGCCTTTGTCCTCTCGGTCTGGATGCAGTGAAAATAAACTGTCATTGCCAGAGAATGTAACTGGCTCCAGTTCGTTATTATCCCATCGAGGAAGATGTGAAAATACAGAGAATGTAAGTGACTCGAATGTGTTATTACCCCATCGAGAAAGAAGTGAAAGCGAAAGTAGAAGCAGTCTACCTTTGTATGTTCTGGATGGATGTGAAATACTGGACGAGAGTGAGGAGTCGCACATTTCCAAGCCTTGCGATTCGGACAGTGATACGAACGATAGTCAAACATCTGATATTAGCTAGCTGATTCAAGGGGGAGTTACTATGGATATGCACCCCCCCCCCCCCTCATAAGTCTAAGAGATCGGAGTGGGAACAAATCTGTTCTGCACACACCATCCCAGCCCTCTGATCTGGAGCAAATCGTCATATTCAGACAGAAACGATGGAGCTGATAGAGCAGAATGATGTGTTCTGAAACCTTTGACCATGCATTTCCATCATTCTACCCACAATATTATGTCATGTCATGTCATAGGATTTTACGTGCACATTCAGAACAAGCTGTTGTAGCGCACGCCTGTCTTTGGCGCAGGGGGCGGCCTTGGCCGGCCTCTCCGTTCAGGACAGGAAAGGTGGGGGTGGGAGAGGAGGGACCGGCTGCACTGGCAGTTGCAAGGGAGCACCAGCAACCCAACAAAGTCGGTAGCGGGCGGGGGTGGGTGGTGGTTCTGCTATGGAATTTTGAATGGAGCAATTAATATGCCAAAGAGAGAAAGGTGCGCAATTTTGATTGAGCAATTTTGGCTCAGTTTTGAACGGTCGGTCAAAAGGAAAGTTTCCGTAGCTAGTATAGGTTTTGATTTAGTAAGTCGAGAGTAGTTTGTTAATTTAGACCTAGCTGATGCTGTGGAGTCTCCCTAGGTTGCCTATAGGGCCCTTAAAACGGGTCTGACCGCTTCTGGTCGTGGCATGACAACCCATGGGATTGTATACCCACAATATTAGTTGTAATCCATGTATATACACGTGTAGTGATTCAGTTGCAACCCTGTATAGATATTGGATAGTAGTGCAAATACGAATAATCGTTATTCAGATTCGGGCATTTTCAGTTCTATTAGCATAACATTTGATATCTCGCAAATTGTGGACAACAATTATAGAGATATTCGGGCAAAATGTGCTAATCTTAGACTCTGTTTATGATGTATTTTCATCATTATACCCTCAAAATTAATTGTAATCCATGTAAAAATGCGCAGTGATTCGTTTGCAACCCTATATAGCTGTTTGGTACTAATGCTAATATTATGAATAATTGTTATCCAGATTTAGTTTTTATATACATAATTAATTTTACTGTTTCGTGTGTAATAGAACAAATGTGCTTTAAAACAACTGTGATACAAAAATAAAATTATTTTTATTACCAAATGCGTGTTTCAGTGTTCACTTCAGTTTACTATAATGCATTTACTAATTCATGATCAAAAATACATAGATGGTAATCAACAAATTGACCTACACACTTGTGTGTGAGAACCTCATTCATTATTCATGATAACACAAGATTTTTTCAATAACGGAAATTCTGAACTCGCGGAATAAAATAATTAACATCTCAACAAACAGAATGGCAAATACTTAAGCTTAACTGCTTTGTTTCTTTGAATTCTATGTGTGTTTACTTCAGTCAATTTTCTTATGACAAAAACCACCAACCTATATGCATGTTCATTCAAGAGAAAGTGAGTCGGGGCCCATAAATATTCATCAGTTTTACTAAGGTACATGCATTTCGTTACGTGTGACACAATGTAAATGTATACAGAGCTGGTGGACAAAAACTAGTGCGGTTTGTGTACGAGTAGTTATTTTAAATTATATATTCTGTAGTTGTTGGATGATTTTTGTTGTTTGTGTATTTGTTTATGAAATTAACTGGTACAGACGTGCATTACAATTTTGTCACGTTTAGATAACCGTAACTACTGGTGTAACATTCATCAAAATATCTGCGGGAGTATCCCACAAGAAGAGTGTAGGAAACCAACAAACAACGACTTTGATATACGCTACCTATCATTCAATTACGCAATTTATTAATCTCTCTCTTACATTAATATCTGTAGTTGGAATCATTTATATGTATACACCAGGACATTGTTCGATGTCGATCAATCGTTTGCTCATGAATATTCAGTAGACGCTCACTAGTTGACGACTCTCAGTGTCTACGATTTAGTCTCTTCCAAGAAAAACAAGCGAGTCAAAAAATCTGTTAACTACACTGGCTTGTCTGTGAAGGGACAAGATATCAGATGTGACAAGTTTTCTCTCAGATTTCCCGCATATTTACTCTTCAGTGGGTCTAATTGCAACGTAGAGTTAAATATACTAGTTTAATAAAGAGTATCAAGTTCTCATTTAGATCGAATATTTCTATCGTTCTATATCTAATAAATGTTTACTATTTGTTCTCATATAATTATTGATGAGGCTTAAGTAAAATAAATGCTATAAATTGATTTTATTTTTCCAAATGGGTACGTGGGATCGGTGTATTTGTTTGTTTAATCTTATATTTTTAGGACTTTGGAAATGCCGAACATCAAACATTATATATCATTAAAGGACAAAGCAAAGAAAAGAAGAAGAGACAGAACGGACCTTTATGTTCGGAGCGAGCGGACATGCTAATCAAGGATTTATTTTATTATAATTTTATAATTATTCGAGCACGTCAACAACTTTTGTCGTCAAGCAACCTTCGAAAAGCTTTACTTCTTCAATATGAGGGGCGGGGCTTAGCTCACTCGTGCTCGCGTCGCAGGATCAAACCACCTCGGTGGATTCATTCAACTGATTGGATTTTTTCCCCTCGTTTTTACCAGTGCACCACAACTGGTCAAAGGCTGTGGTATGTGCTTTCCTGTCTGTGGATCCCTTGCTCCATTAGAAAAATATGTAGCGGGTTTCCGTTGATGACTACGTGTCAGAATTAGGCTGTCAACTGTTTGACATCCAATAGTCGATGATTAATTAATCAATGTGCTCTAGTGGTGTCGTTAAACAAAACCTTTGTATTCAATATATTCAGGTTTCAGCACACTTTACAATGAAATATTCGACTTCCGGTACAGTTACGATTATACGTAGAATAAGCACTCCCCATTGCATATTAAACATATAATATACACTCCCCCAATTACCAATATTTGTTTACATGCTCATATACCACTAGGATTTCAAGCATATCTCTGGATACCCAGTGACCTGGTCCGGGACAGAAATATGGACAACTTTGACATTTAAACCAAAAACTCCCAAATATTTTGGGATTTTAATCAATTTGAATGCGCAATTCCAAAACGAAACACCGTCGCTAATTTAATACATTTATAATTTTTGCGCCTTTAGGATGGGCTATCTAATATAAAAGTAAAATAATTTTTAACCTTAAGCCCTAATTTTTGGGGGAAACAGGCGATTGGTGGGAAAGGTCGGGGTACCCGTATCAGGAATTACTTAGTAATTAATTAATAAAATTGAGGGGCAACACTCCTATCGGTAACCTTGGTGTGACCAACCGCCTACGCCTAACGCCTTTCCTTTATCTCCCCCCCCCCCCCCACACACACACAACCAAGGCGAGCCCAGCCGGTCAAACCGCAGTGCCCTCCATTCATATATACTCCCCCAGTCTATATTATATGTTTAATATGCACTCTCTTTGAATAATATACACTCCCCAGTCTATATTACACGTAGGCTACAATATATATTGTAAGCACTCTCATGATGATATTTGTTTAGTGTTTTTTATATTTGTTTGGCCGGTGCATTTTGTAAAAGTCGATACAAATCTCAGTGGCGAAATTAGATGGGTGTGTGAAACAGAGGTGGACCTAAGGAGGCCAAAACGTTTATGGATCCGCCCTTGCCATATTTGTAAAAAATAAAATAAAAAAATAACTCATCATGTGTGATGATCGGAATGATTCCAGAATCTCTTCACATATGACAGAAATTATGTGGAGATAACATTGCAAAGCCTGGAATGTTCTGCACAGTTCAGTAAACAATTCTGTCAAGTTAGGTGTATCATGAAGTAAATGCATTGGCGTAGCCAGAATTGTATACTGATAGGGAGTCTGGGGCGGATCTAGGGGGGGGGGNNNNCCCCCCCCCCTCAAATTTGAGAAGTGCCCCTTTTATTTACGATTTTTAGTGTTTTTATACAAACGTATTTAGTTTTTTTTATAATAATTATTATTATGCCAGCGTACCTGTTGTAGCACTATTATATTATGTTCCATGTGAACTGAGTGTAATTTTTCCATAGTGCCTTTTCATAATGTTGTGGTGCCCTTTTTGTCTTGGACCCCCCTCATCAGAAAAGCTGGACCCGCCCCAGGGAGTGAGGACACAAACACTGTTTATGAGTAGCATTATTGAGAGAGGGGCAAATATAAAAGGTGGGACGAGTGTGATGGGGCGTATGGCCGCACGTACCCCTTACCCCTACACCATGGAATTAACGACTGCGGCAAGACGTAGCTCAGTGGTACAGCGCTCGCTCGGTGCAAGTCGGTCTAGGATCGATCCTCGTCGATGGGCCCTTTGGGTTATTTCTCGTTCCAACCAGTGCACCACGACTGGTATATCAATGGCTGTGGTATATGATATCCTGTCTGTGGGATGGTGCATATAAAATATCCCTTGCGGAAAGAGTAGCCCATGAAGTGGCAACAGCGGGTTTCTTATCCCAATCTGTGTGTGGTCCTTAACCATATGTCTGACACCATATAATCATAATTAAAATGTGTTGAGTGCGTCGTTAAATAAAACATTTCTTTCTTTCGTTTGATACTAATCCGTGTAAATAATAAATTCTTATTATGTTTAACCACATCACTAGAGCACATTGATTTATTTATCATCGGCCGTTGGATGTTAGTTGGTGATTCTAAAATATATAGTCTTAGAGGGGAACATTCTACATATTTCCATTCGTAGCAAGGGATTGTTTATATGCAGTTTCCCACAGACAGAACAGCATATACCACGGCGTTTGATATACCAGTCGCAGAGGACTGGCTGGGATGGGGATGGGTAATTTGAGAATTGGTCCTCTGAGGTGATTCGATCCTATGAATTCAGGTCAGCGTTTTACCGACTAAGCTAGATCCGAACTTGTGTGTGTGTGTGGGGTGGGTGGGGGGTGGGGGTGGGGGGTGGGGAGTGTCCGTTTGAATGAGTGTAGAATGTGTAATACCTATTTAGTAATGAAGCCTAAAGTAACGATGTGTACTTTCCAACACACATACCACAACCTTTGATATACCAGTCGTGAAACACTGGTTGGTACGCAAGAAGTCTTTGGAGTATGACGTACAAATTCATGAAGATGTTAAATTGTTATATGTAAATGTTGTTTTCAGACTCATAAAAAAATCCCCAAAAGCTAAAAAAAAAGAAAAGAAAAAAAAAAAAAAAAGCCCAACAAATCAAACAAGAGGCCCATAACCCTAAACAGTCGCCATAGTACATTGTTGATTGTAACTACTAGATTCATACATTTGTTGAAGCAGAGTGGTAAAGCGTCCACCTGATGCGCGGTCAGTCTGGTCGATCACCGTCGTTTTTTGTCCCAGCCAGTGCACCACGACTGGTATATGAAAGGCCGTGGTATGTGCTATCCTGTCCGTGTGATGGAGCACATAAAAGATCCCTTGCTACTAATGGGAAAATGTGACGGGTTTACTCTTTAAAATTTTATATCAAAATTACCATGCTCTAGTGATGTGAAAAGCAAAAATCACATTGTGGAAGCAAAGAAGAAGATTTGCTTATTTTCCCCTTTAAAGACCCTCCCCTCAAAACCCAGGGGACCAGAATGTCAAAATTCTTAAATTTATTTCTCCATTTGACAAAATTTGGCATTCACGACAGAAGAGATTTAAAAAAAAAAAATAATAATAAAAATCCTTTTGATCCCCCACCTCTCAGGCTCTTTTTGGGGGAGGTTGTAGCGGTAGGAGTGAGAACGACAATATTTACAATTTTGTTCCTTCATGGAGCAAGGAATGAATGAATGAATGAATGAATGAATGAATGAATGATAAACTTCAGCCTCATAGGAACAAACACGAGACCAGACCTTAAAACATCCATAAATTTGATATTTAAACTATTGACCTTTCCATATATTTAGACTATTCGTTATAGCATTTCCGGAAGCAGAGGTGAAGACTTTTTAAAATACGTTTAAGTTTCTTTGGCCCTACCCCTCAAACTCCTTGGCGAGTCAGAATGACCAAATTTATAACTTTAAATATATTTTTCTAGGTGACAAAGGGACTTTTAACCAAATTTGCATGGAACTGGGCAAGATATTTAGAAGATTTTAAAAGAGGGTACGGTATTAATGATATTATCAAACAGGATGGACAGTCTGTTGACCTTTACCTATATATGAAGACTATTTGGTTATAGCATTTCCAGGTTTTGTTTTAAATGGTTACATGTTCACTTTTTGGTTCCACCTTTCAGATCACTTGGGGTGGTGGTGGTGGTGATGAAGTTATTTCCTTATACTGTACTGAAACTGACTGTGTAAACAATATGGAATGGACAATTTAGTGAATGTACGAGCTGGGGATCGATCCCAGACCGACCGCACAAGAGGTGAGCGTTTTACCCCTGGTCTATACCTCACGCATGTTCTAAATTTAAAAGCATATTGTTACAGACCACTGACCTTTTTAATGGTATAACAAAGTATTACCTGAAGAAACATAATTTGATTTGTCCCTAAATGTACTTTATTCAACCAACTTCATAACCACCATACTCCATTTATTAATCACATTTTGTAAAAATAATTGAATTATGGCAATGGTGCATCATTCAAAAACTAAAATTGCCGAGTAGGATGACATGGATTTCACTCCGTCATGGTTCAGTTACGGTAATGCGATAGCTAGATTTGGTTTCCAACAATTCATGTAATATTTATTTATTATCTATTTTTAGAAAAATAAGGTCCATAAATCCGCGACAGTATGCCTTTTAAATATATTTTTGTGATTATTGACACAGTGGCACAGTGTAAATAAATAGTGGTACGGCTCGTGGTTGTCAGACTCGCCTTTTAAATTACTTGTATACATTTTCACAGATATAGGAAATATAACCACACACACACACACACACACACACACACACACACACACACACACACACACACACACACACACACACACATTTTTCCATAAGTAGCAAGGGATATTTTATATGCACCATCCCACAAGACTGTATTAACCGTTCTAGTCAGAAACATATTATTGGTTTGATGTTAAACATTAATCCCAAGATAATAAAACTAAGTTTGTGCCATTAGATTCAACAAATTGTATGTATTTTAGGCATTTATTTTACTTAGAGCCTTTTAGTCGTCTCAAATTTCGAAGTTGACCTTTTGTAACACTTGACGGTCTTGAGCCCTGGCCGAATATTTATACATAAACAGAGCAGGGCTAGAGGACACTCTGGATACAGGCCCTTTTATATACAGGCCATAGAGCGTTGGTCGTCTGCAATCAATTCTGAAATGTTCGAGGCGAGTTCAGGAGGCCCAGAGTTAAGTGAATGCGATGGGATAGGAGAAAATGGAAATCAGTTAAATTGTTTGCGAGCGGTCGCTCTCCTGAATTAAAATTTCGTGCCTGGCGTTAAGAGATGACAAAGTCTGCATCTAAAACACGTTTTATAAACAGTTGTCCACACCCCTTAATTCACACCCACATCCGTCAAGATCTCAGAATGAGGCTGAGTGCAGATGGCTTTGTGACCCAGCTTCCATGCTTTCTTTTGACAAGCCACGGAACAGTACCACGCCTTGTGGCACTTCCCACAGCCCGGGAATTTTCTACCTTCGTCTGCCTTGGCGCCGCAGTTTGTGCACAACGACGAATCGTCGCCCTCAAACTGACAACGCTGACACTGACACCAGAAATTAAACGATTTGTACAACCAGGCACGTCTCAAGCGCCTGGGCATCGTTGTGTCTATGTATGTCGTGAAGAGTTCTTCCCCTTTCTTGATGTCCCGCTTGGCGGTGACTCGGACTCCAGGACGACCGTTGGGCCCTCTGCCATCACTGACCTCCACGTTGTTATCGCAGGAGTGATTCAAGCAGCACTGCAACGGGAATAACCCTGCAAACGGAGCGTCCGGACAACGCTTACTGATGTACTTTAACAGTCTGAATACTCTCATGTCTTCTGTTTCCGGAAGCCTGTTGAAAAACTGGTGGTAAGGGGTGACGTAGGACCCGAACGACTGCAGGTTGCACGTTGCTTGGTAGTATCTGCCGTTGAATTCAGCGTCGGTAATGTCATAACTGACGCCGTCTCCGCAGTCGGCAAAAATCTTCTTGAACAAATCCACCATGGACGACATTCTCTTGGCGGCGTCTAGACTTCCATAGGCGATAAACCTGACCCAAAAAAGAGAAAGAAAAACAAATACGATATAGCGTGATGGACAGACGGATAGACAACTGAATCGTTTTCTTATTTGTTTCCTAGATCGAGTCACCTCAAGCCCTCCCCTTATTGATAAGTTGTTGCTGCTTATCATTTGGTCGTCGACGATTGCCGAAGTATTACACGCAGTCTTCTCTAGCCCTTCCCTACAATATATCAATAAGGGGAGGGCTAGAGATGACTCGAGCTATCTAAGTCCATGATAATAAAACTTTAGTCTAGACGGCAATCTCTAATGATGTCACACGCATACAAGTCTCAGACTCTATGAAAGACTGGGGTTTCATTTTCATTTTCATTTTCAATATTGTTTAACGTGCACATTCAGAGCAAGCTGTTATAGCGCACGCCTGTCTTGGGTACACACCTCAGCTATCTGAGCTGTCTGTCCAGGACAGAATAGAAATTAGTGGGTTAGTTGTTATTGTTAGTGAAAGAGAAAAGAGGGTGTAGCGGCCATACACCTACCCAATGAGTCCTTAAAAACTCGCTCTGGGTGGGAGCCGGTACCGAGCTGCGAACCCAGTACCTACCAGCCTGTTTTTCGGCGACTTAACCGCTAGGCCACCGAGGCCGGTGACTGGGGTTTATATTATAAGGCTTATAAAGCACAGGGCTTGAAGTAGCCTAGATATTAATAGTCGAACATGGATTCGAGCCTGAGAATACCTACCATTATCGTCTGCCATGATTGTGGAGAATAGTGTAGGCCTATCTACTTATGTAGGGTACGTCGACATTATTTTCCACCTCTCTCTCTCTCTCTCTCTCTCTCTCTCTCTCTCTCTCTCTCTCTCTCTCTCTCTCTCTCTCTCTCTCTCTCTCTCTGCGTGTGTGTGTGTGTGTTTTTTTTACACTTGTCTTCATTAAAAACGACCTAAACCCAGCCTCTTACATTGTATTTGGGCTTGTTACATAAACATGTACTTATATACCTTCTAAATGGTGCCTTGGCTATGGCCCAGATTTCAGTGGTTGGAGAAGTTAACTGTTTCTCTTTCATGAGTTTCTTGACCTGCACCACGATGGCCGCCCAGATCTGTACCAACACCAGGGGGCTGTAGTGTCCGTCCCACGGCTCTGACCAATCGCCATCGCTGTCTTGGAAATAGCCCTGTTTATCTGCGATGTCGTACAGCTTGCTTCTCTCGGGGCTTAGCGAGGGGCAGATAACCTGGTGGTACATTTCCCATGCCTCGTCCCGACAGGCGTCGCTGCAGTAAATCTCGCGGTGGCATCTCTTGCAGGTAACGGGATCGACACGCGGCCAGTGATCGTTGACAAAAGTTTTCAATCCTTCCTCCATCTCTTCCAAGTCCTTGCCGAAATACTGCTCTGCGGTCAGCATCGACATAACACAGTGGTGACACCCTTTGACCTTGACCTCGCGTTTCACGAATGTTTCCGACACAACGGCGGCGTTGTCGGAAAAGCACACTTCAGACTTGTGGATGTCTTCGGTGGCGAATATGGCCCTGCCGAACTGCCGGAAGTCCACCTCGACAGGAAACTCGGCCGTCAGTGGATCGTACAGTCGGTGGACGCGAATACGCTGAAACGCGAAGGCTGCTTCGTCGTCGCCTGGTTCGCTTAGTTTCGTAGCTTTCCGGAACCAGAACTCGGCCAACACCGGGAGATTCAGTTTTTCAAATATTTCTCCTACAAAGAAAACACATACTTTTATTGATTGTAGCTGTAATGGACATAATAAAGAAGAAAGAAACCAAAACGTTTTAAAAATCCAATCGGTTATTCATTACATAATTGTCATAAACATCAATTGTTTCATTTGTTTCTCGAGAGAGAGAGAGAGAGAGAGAGAGAGAGAGAGAGAGAGAGAGAGAGAGAGAGAGAGAGAGAGAGAGAGAGCAGAAACACAAACATCAAAATAAAACAAAAACAAGCAAGCAAACCAAACCAAACAAAAACAAACACATTATATCATCAATAACAATAACAACAACAACAACAACAAAGAATGGTGTACCTCCATATTTCCAGACATCCTTTGTCCTCGCTTGTTTTGGAATGGCGTAAAGGTCTGCAAGAGCTTTTTGGTGATCTCCCTTCTCCACGTAGATACTGCCTCTCAGCTGTTTGAACACAAACATGGCCGGGTCCAGCAGAATCGCTTTGTTACACTGCTCCAAACAGGCGTCCGTGTTTCCACCCGCCTTGTAGCGCAGCGCCAGCTCAAAGTGTTTTCCCGCCTCCACGCCTCGCGACGCGTTGCCCTCGGATACAGGAGCAGGCTCGGAAATGCCATACTTCTTGGCGAGGATCTCCTTCTCCAGTTTGAAGAGCTCTCCGTCCCCGGGGTAGACGTCCTGGCAGCAGAACTTGACCGCGCTGTACGTCGGCTCCTTGGCGTCCTCGTAATGCGTGGCCTGCTCCTTCAGGATGAGCGCCTGCAGCTGTTTGAGGTCTCCACTGATCTCCGTGCTGTGCTTGTCCAGCTTCAGCCCGCTCTTGTAGAACCGGAACGAGTCGTGGAAGCGGCCCAGTTTTGAGGCGGCCCTGCCACCGGCCACGCAAATGTCCACGTCGGATGTGTCGAGGTCGTGAGCCGAGACAGCATCGCTGTACGCCTTCTCGTAATCCTCCAGATGGAAGTAGCATCGGGATCGCTTCAGAAGCAGTTGGGCGTCAACGTGTCCAGAAGAAATGATCCTGGTGTAGTCGCTAATGGCAGATTGGTAGTCTTTCTTTTCTACAGCTTCGTCGGCCGTTGCTGAATCCCACGTGGTTTTGTGGCCCTCGGACTGCTGGTCGGACATCGTGAATCAGGGTATTAATCAATGAAATCGATGCCTAAAACACAAGAAGTGAATATTTGTATTCGGTGGCTGTTAGGTGTCCATAATATGGCTGTTAGGGTGTCCATAATATGGCTGTTAGCTGTCCATAATATGGCTGTTAGGGTGTCCATAATATGGCTGTTAGCTGTCCATAATATGGCTGTTAG
>JAECMU010094691.1:11349-26376 GCA_016106625.1 Dracogyra subfuscus | reverse complement strand
GTATGTTCAAATTTATAGAACTGTTAAATAACAACAATGAAAGAACAGTAAGACGGTTAGCTGGGTATTGTTTTAAAGCCTTTGAAAAAAGAAACATAATTTTGTACAATTAAGTTTTCCCTGTATTTGAATGTGAATGCGTAAGTAGAACATGTGTTATTTATATTATGTGTATCTTTAATTTTGCATTTAGTTATTTTATAAACATCATGTTAGAACATTTATGTGTCAGTACGATTTACACGTTGTACACAAACATTATATATCTGTGTATATGTATATAGTATGTGCTCAAGGGCCATTAGGCCTAATGCGAATAAAGTTCTTCTTCATATGTTAAGTTCAAAGATGGCGGCTTCCATGCAAATAAAATTGTGCTATTTTCACAGCTTCAACTGGCTAGAAATAGTAAAAACGCTAACGACAGGTAGTGACTGATACATTATTCGATTACATACAAATTCCATAATATATCTTAAATAGTAAGAGTAATAATGACAGAATATTTCAATATTTTCCTTGAAAACGATCACTGATCCGCTAGTCTGCGGTCCGTCAAATAACCGCGTGGACTGCGCATGACAGAACATGAGAGAACGTTGAACTGCGCATGACAGAACGGGTCATGAGAGAACGGTGTATATTATATGCTGTTGAGAATGACAAATCATTCACATTATTGATAATTGACTACGATCTGTACAAATGCATGATAAATGTAGTTGCGATGCTGTTAATAAATATCCCGGAAATCGCTTGATGATGAGGGCGGTCTATAATATCAGATCAGTAATAATGTTATGTAATAATTATCTTCATCAAACAACAACATTAATAACTATTAAACGCCTACATTATGTTACAATACCACGGTCTTTGGTGTACCAGTCGTGAGAACTATCAAGAATCAGTCGGATTGAAATCAGCTCTCCAGGTCTATAACTACTATCTGTGGACCAGTAGAGCTGATTTCATTCAGATTGGATAGAGATGCATGTTTATGTAATTTTATAACTGATTTTTCCCTTTCTCCATTTATCATGCACGATGGAAGCAAGTAGACATTGGGAGGGCTGGCTAAGATTTTCGAGTTCGGGGACTGACTCCCCAGTAAAATTTTGAGAACTAGATGCCGTGAAATGCAATTTCCGGCATTCTACAAGTAAAATAAGATTTATTACTACTAATATTTTCCCCACCTGGTCTGTTTAGATCAGTTTGAATATTTTGAATTAGTATTTTTCTTTACATTTGCTTGCATATGTACTCTGTCAAAAAAGAAACGCATAGGTGATAAGGAAAAAAGAAAAGTGTTTGAGTTTTTTGTACAATGTTGCTGAATGACCATGTTTTACAGAAACCACCATATGTCAAAGACCTTTAAATTCTATTTTCAAAAAACAAGAACGGCTTTTGTGCCGCCTCTATTAAAAAATCCCGGATCAACGCCTGAAGTGTATTACTATTGTCTGTTTATACATACATCAAATAAATAAATAAAATGAATTAATGAATGAATGAATGAATAAAATAAGGAACAAAGATCCCAAACCAACCAGTTTATCATGCACGGTGGAAGCAAGGAGACATTGGGAGGGTAGAGTTATCTGCCCTGATTGGTGTCAGTTGGTAGAGGATAAAATTAATGTTAAAACAAATTGTTTAAGAAAAAAAGAAAGAAATGCCTCTACTGAACCAGTTATGGATCACTGGTCGGTTAAAGTGGTTTACACCTACCCATTGAGTCTTGCGGAGCACTCACTCAGGGTTTGGAGTGAGTATCTGGATTAAAAATACCATGCTTCGACTGGGATCCGAACCCAGTACCTACCAGCCTTTTGACCGATGGCCTAACCACGACCCAGTCACCAACCAAATTCTGATGTGATGGAAAGAGGCATGTAAATATGTAATATATATAAACAAAAACTAAATTAATTACATATTGTTATTATTAAAAAGTTTAAAGCTAAACTCATTTAAACACTAACAAAGTACGCGCGGCCGATCGATATCAGATTGTGTACCGTGTGTGTACAACTGTGAGCGAGCTCTGACGTCACAATCGGCGACACACGATATGAAGCCAGATTATAGATCGGTGTGCGGCAGAAGAAGTTAACACTTTCACTGACAGTAACAAATTATGTTACAGAATACCATGTCAAAGACTTTTAAATTCTGTTTTCAAAAACAAGAACGGCTGAAGTGTATTACTATTGTCTGTTTATACTATTTTTCTTTATAACATTTATTATGTGCCATTGTTTTGTTTTGTTTTTTGCTTCAGTATATATGTATGTATGTATTAAATATATTTTCTTGTTTAGAATATCAATGTCTGTATATTCAGTATGTTTCTAGTCGTCTTAATATTTTTGAGAAGCCCAAACTGAATTTTGTCTTCAAATAATTTCGTACGTACGAAAACATATATTTTAGAAAATAAAATGAAATTTAACCTAGTACAAATATTAGAACGATCAGAAACACAAGAAAATATATATAAAATGTAAATTTAATCGTAGAAATATTTTATTATTCGATAACATTTTAAAAATCGGGAATGTCCCCTTAACTATCACCATGCAGCTAGTTTTGATTAGTAATAAAATAACATCCATTTGCTGATTGTGGTTAGGCCACCGGTCTACAGGCTGGTATTTACTGGGTTCGGATCCCAGTCGAGGCATGGAATTTTTAATCCAGATACCGACTTCAAACCCTGAATGAATGCTCCGCAAGGCTCAGTGGGTAGGTGTAAATCACTTGCACTGACCAGGGATCCATAACTGGTTCAACAAAGGCCATGGTTTGTGCTATTCTGCCTATGGTAAGTGCAAATAAAAGAGTCCCTGCTGCTTGTCGTAAAATAGTAGCCTATATGGCGGCAGAGGGGTTCCTTTAAAAAACCACCAGTGTCAGAATGACCATATGTTTGACGTCCAATAGCCGATGATCAGACAAAAAAAAATCAATATGCTTAGTCTAGTGTCGTCGTTAAATACAAACAATTTTCTTTTGTTTAAAGGTACATGTACAAAATTTATTTACATAAAGAAATAATGTTAAACATGTATGGCAGTGACCCCAGTATTCGACCAGTGCCCAGTATTCGACCAGTGTATTTAATTAATTACTATACTCGTTTAAACTGAATAGTATATAGATTTTCCTAAAGTATTTTGAACCTACGCGACAGGGAGAACATGTTTTCTTCTGGTATCGCAATAGCAGACGATAACCAAGTGAATGAACTTAAAGCGGCCATTGCTCGGAAAACCAAAAACGACAGCCTGTTGTCAATTTCAGTTGTACCATACCTCTCTGGGTATAAATATGTTCTGGAGATATGAGACGACCCCTGCCTGCTACCGACTTTGTCGGACTGCTGGTGCTCTCTTGCAGCTGCCGGTGAAGGCGGTCCCTCCTCTCCCACCCCAACCTTTCATGTCATGGATGGATAATAAAGGTTAGTCGAAATGACAATAAATATTAAGGTATTTATATATAATGTCTTTAGTCTTATACATGCTTGTAAGCGGTGCACCTTTAAACATGTGTAACAATACATTTGTAAATCTTTGTAATTGGTGCACCTTTAAACATGTGCAACAATACACTTGTAAATGTTTGTAAGCGGTGCACCTTTAAAAATGTGTAACAATACACTTGTAAATGTTTGTAAGCGGTGCACCTTTAAACACGTGTAAGAATACATTTGTAAATGTTTGTAAGCGGTGCACCTTTAAACATGTGTAACAATACACTTGTAAATCTTTGTAATTGGTGCACCTTTAAACATGTGCAACAATACACTTGTAAATGTTTGTAAACGGTGCACCTTTAAAAATGTGTAACAATACACTTGTAAATGTTTGTAAGCGGTGCACCTTTAAACATGTGTAAGAATACATTTGTAAATGTTTCTAAGCGGTGCATCTTTAAACATGTGTAAGAAGGCACTTGTAAATGTTTATCAACTATACACCCAAAAAAAGTTGTAAAATTAAATTTGTAAATGTTTCTATGTAAACATTGCAAAAATTGTCATTTGAGGTAATATATAAAAATATGTTTGTCTATATTTTGTCTGTCTGTCTGTCTAAATGTCTTCATCTATCTCGCTTTTTCTCCGTTTGTTTATTTGTTTGTGTGTTAGACAGTAGAACATATTACCATTATTTTTAATACTATTGTTACCTTATTTCTCATTATTAACAGACAGTTTTTGATCACTATGGTTTTGTTCAGTATGTTATCACGATATATGCCAGAAAAGATATTGCCAGAAGAAAGAAATGTAACATTATTGTTAATTAAAAATGAAAAATACGAGAAAATTGAATTTGTTTTAAATAATATATTTGTTTCGCACTCAGAGAAATTTGCGACGCCTTTCACATTTAAAATTAAATTACTTCTTTGTTTGTATATAAATTACTAACAGGTGTTGTTTTGCGATTTTTGTTTTAGATAACTAACTTACCTTCATCAGTCTCACCATCCCTGTTTTTATTTCACGTTTATGATCGAAAAGAACGCCAAATGTTGCATAACCACGTGTCGAGCTAACGATATAAAATTGAAGGTAGAACAGAGACACAAATCAGTTAACGATGTGTTCGAAGACTTTGCTACCAAGCTGTGTTTCGCTCCTGGCATGTTTGGCATGTTTGGCCTTACTGCCATTGTGCACCGGAGAAAAAGGTAGATATAATTTTATATATTCAGTTTAGAATCTTTTTTGTTGTTGTTGTTGTTGTAAATACTGATCATTCAAAAATGTTAAAAAAAATTATGTTTTGAGTATACAAAATAAAATAGTGATTTTAATATTATTAAATGTATTTTAAATTGTTACCTAACTTCAGTTCGTTCATCATTTCATTGGTGAATTTACCTTACTTGTATACTCAGTGTCCGATGTATTTTTCCTTAAACATTCATTCTATTTTATTCATAATTTCAAATGTTCAATCAATTTGCGCAATCATTTAAAATTAAAAAACAAAGTCTTAATTGAAAAAGGATCAGATAAATACTGGTACAAGAATATAAAAATGAAGGCATAAAATTTTGCATTTTAAAACACAAATTATTACATTAAAAGCTACTTGGATAAGATTTGTTAACTTTAATTTCGAAATGGAATACCTTATGCCAGACCATAGCAAGATTAAAGACAGAACATATATTGACTAAAGGAGATTATTTTCTTCAGACAAAAACCCTACAAGAACTAATTAAAAATATGTTTTGGGAAAAAAATTTAATTACTGATTTGGATAAAGATTCAACAGAAACAAACTTTGTAAAATATGGTGAAAAAATTAATACAAATAAGTGACATAGTAGTCATATAATTAAGGATAATAAATGTGTACTGTGCAGAAACTGTATTGAAAAAGGCATCCTTTTCCTACAATATTTACTGAATGAGCAAGGACAGTTTATGAATTACGAAGTGTGTAAAGCAACGCACAATATGCAACCTGTTTTAGAATATGCCTCCTTTAAAACACTAAGTCTTTGTCTAAAACCATCCACTTAAAAAAAAACACAACGCAAAGTATAAAAAGTGTTAAAACTCGACAGACAGCTCAGATATCTGAGGTGTGTGCCCAAGACAGGCGTGCGCTATAACAATTTGCTCTGAATGTGCACGTTAAACAATATTGAAAATGAAAAAAATAAATAAATGAAAATGACGTTTCGTCTGTATAATACAGACTGTTTCAAGAGAATCAGGAGAAACAGAAAACTCACAGGTATATAAAGGGTGTAGTGTAACAAGTGCGCTTAGTTAAAACTCAAATATAGTTAACCAGTCAATAAAACTACAGAGGGATCAGACCATAAGCTAAGAATAAAACAAAAGTCCAATAAAGTAGATAGTGGTTTATCTGCCACTCGGATCATATTCATTCAGTCCTTTTGGCCACACACATTTCAAACGATGTATCCAAATAGATTCAGCCAAATTAAGTTTAGCTTGGTCCTGAACAGCAACTCTTTGAAGGAGAGTGCAACTAAGGGAGTGACCTAGGATATTAAAGTGGGGTGCTACATGTGGGGCTTTATCTGTCTTATACTTAATATTGTGTCTGTGCTCTGAAAGTCTTACAGTGCTAAAATTATTGACAGTTTGTCCAACATAATAAATTTGGCATTTGTTGTAGGTGATACAATAAACCACAAAATTAGATTGATAATTTAGTGAATGTTTGATGTAGAAAGTTTTAGCGTCTCTGTTGTTTATAGTAGAAGTAGTTGTCGTCGTTTCACCTGATTTACATCTAGGTCTACCACAAGGTTTACACCCCCACTTTTCTGGACATATATCTGTGAATCGGAGTTTATTCATTTTCAAAATGTTGTCAGCTGTTGCACTTCTTCTTTGAACAATAATAACTCTGGGGTATTTTTTGTCTACAACCTTAGACATTCCACTTGTTTTAAAGAGATTGTCGTCTTGGGCTAGTTGTCGTAGGGACATTCCTGAGTTTGCTGCATTATAAGATGTTTCCGACTAATAAAATAGTTCTACGATATATATATTTGATATGTAATTACAATCGTTAAAAAGTCTCTGTTAGCCGATAACATCTTAAAAATTGCATCAAACTCAGGAATGTCCTTTTTAAAAAAAAAAGCCAAGCAATATACCAGTTAGTGCACAGGAATAAAACAATTCCTATTTTACTAATAAAATATTGTGAATTGAGTTGCAACGTTTTCTCCATAAATATGTAAATATTATTACAGCTTACCATTTCCAGTTTTAAAAAAAACTATCCTTATAATTGTGGTTTCAATACAAAACTTTATTTAGAACTATAGCAACAAATGTTTGTTTGTTAAATTATTAAATAAAATATATAAATTCTGATATTTTTAGTATTTGTTATCTTGAACAAGAACCACTGGGATATTTGTTTTATAATTATACTCATAAGTTGCATGAGTCAAGAAGACTGTTAAGCAGTGGATAAATTATAGAAGTTTTCTTTGGATTTTCACATGACAAATATATATTAATATAAAATAATACATTTATAGAATGAAAATTTAAAAGGCCGGACTAAGTATTGAGGCATTCGAAAATATAAAAGATAAACAGCAAATTGAAATACACACACACACACACACTGTAGTTTATTAAAGAAATATCTGTTCAGTGTATTTGAAGAAGTCTTGGCTACTGTTTTTTTTTTACTCATCTACCTTTACGGTTTTGTTTTGTTTTGTTTAACGACGCACTCAACACATTTTAAGTACGGTTATATTGGCGTCGGACATATGGTTATGTCGAGAAAAAAAACCAGTGGTTAGCTGACGGGGATCGATCCTAGACCGACCGCGCATCAGGCGGGCACTGTACCACTGGGCTATGCTGCCCGCTCATCTACCTTTACAATGCATAGGTACCGTATATGTATAATATTTATTTTTATGCATATAGATTTTATACACATATATGTGTAGGTAGGTGTATGTATGTATATCATGACAATACCAAATTACATATCTACGTACCTACCTACATCGTGATCACTGGGAACATGTTCATGAAACAACTAGTTAATGATTGGAAATCGTTTTGGCTACTATGTTTCTCATCAACCTTTACAATGTAGAGGTACCGTATATGTATATTATTTATTTTTATACATATAGATTTTATAAATATATATTTTTGTGAAGGTAGGTGTATGTATCTATAACATGACATTACCAACGTATCTACGTACATAAGTACGAGGTACTCCACAAGTCCAAAAACTGGACTATGGTACCCAATGGTGTCAGACTCTACCCGTTCCCGAGTACCCAACACTATATAATAATGCGACTAAGGAATAAAGTAAAATAGCATTATGCATCTTAATTCCAGCACTACACATGAATGCAAAATCCAGCCATAGATTCCAGAGTGTCACATTCGACTTTTCCTCTCCCATCTCTCATAGCCCTATATTGTGATCGGCAGTAAGCATAATATGGCAAACGGACATAAAATATATAATTAAAAGAGTCCTTATCCTTGCACGGGCACTAGAGTCCTGTGAACGGGCTTGATGCTGGCTAGATTTGGCCCGTGCTTGAGAACTAGAGTACTCGTAGAGACCATACTAAATGCCTACCGAAATACCTATATACTTACATGCGAACTGTATATTCGTCACGAACAGTGGCAGCAGTAGCGTTTAGGTGAAGCTATAGAATGCATGTACCAAACAAAAGAGTAATTTAACAGACTAGGTGCATGACATGTATCTGCATCTTTCCAACGCTATATGAAGTGCGTGTGTATGTCTGTGCATCTCTCTCTCTCTCTCTCTCTCTCTCTCTCTCTCTCTCTCTCTCTCTCTCTCTCTCTCTCTCTCTCTCTCTATCTGTGTGTGTGTATATGAAAAACCCAAAGCAATCCCAACCCCAATAACAAGCAGGCACTGCAGATTCCGTGCATCCCTGACATGGTTGATACCGAGATAGCTCAACTGACAGCAAACACGGAGAACGGCCATATCGAGTAATACAAAAAAATTCTCTTTGTTAAAAGATTATGGTTGTTTTATTGAAAAATAATAAAACGAATATCTTACTTCAGTGAATTTAATTGCTTTGTCTTTGTTTTCAGATTTATCACGAAACGAACGGTCAGCAGTAAGTACAAACTCAAACTATAGTTGATTAGCATCAAAAGGTAACCGAGGAACAGAAGTATAAGTATACACTAAATAACTCTAAAGCTCATACAAATACCCATCAGTTTTAAACACATACAATCTCTCATAGCATTTTTTTATTTTTTTATTTTTTTTGTTTTACAAAAACAAAACGCCCACAAAAAAACCCCACAAACCAACAAAAAACAACTGTACAGCTCATACGAATAATATAAGTTGTAGAAGCATCACGAGGGATATATGGCTTTTTATGTACCCTCTGTGTGTTCTTTTACCCCGAGCCGAAGACGAGGGGGTAAAAGAATACACCGATGGTATATAAAAATACATATACCCTGAAAGATGTTTCTACAACGAATTTATCTTGCCGACATATTTAAACATATAGCCAAATAATCAAAATGACGCCAAACAATAACTGTTAACAATTTATTAACGGACGAATCCACTTGCTAGTGACGAAAAATAGTTCCATCGATAAACGAGTGTTTAACTTCAAATGTTTATAATACGAAATAGTCTGAAACAGATATTAATTAATTGATTGATTATTAATTCTATTTAATACTCGGCTCATGACGTTGAAAAAGTCCATTTACAGTTCTGCAAAAGATTATTAGGTGTAAGAAAAGGAACATGCAACGAATTTGTTTATAGTGAACTTGGGCGGTTTCCACTAGAAATTACACGAAAATTGAGAATTTTTAAATACTGGATAAAACTACGAAACACTAGTAATTGTATCTTAAGGAGTATATATGAAGAAATGGTACAACTTAATGATAATTGGTTGCTGAACATTAGACAGGAACTGAAAAAAATTGGGCTCAACTGTATCTGGAATTTATCACATGTTGACGACAGCACCTATATTATTATCAAAGAAAGGATACTAGATACATTCAAACAATTATGTTATAGCAGAACAACGGCAACACCTAAATGACTTTTATATCAACATTTACTAAATGAATTTAAATTACAAACTTATTTAAGATTGCCAATGGAAACTCGCTATATAAGAGAAATATGCAAAATTAGAATATGCGCGCATAAATTAAATGTGGAATCTGGTAGGTATCAAAACATAGAAAGATCTGAAAGAATATGTACACTATGTAATGCTAATGTCACAGAAGACGAATATCATTTTATAATTGAGTGCCCACGATACAAAGATATTCGTAGAAAATATATAAAATTGAATTATTATAAGCGGCCAAGTTTTTATAGTTTTATACAGTTATTAACCACAGGAAACAACAAGGAACTAAATAATTTAGGAAAATATTTAGTATATGCGAATAAAATTAGAGATCAGGTACTGCAGGAGCAATGTTAAAAATGTTAAAGATTGAAATATAACTGTGTTTTTAAATATTATATCTATTTTACTGAAAATATAGTAAACCACACCCACCATTGTTCTGTACATGTATATACTGTATATTTATGTTTGTTATATTGTATTATGTATCCAGCTGATGAGTTGTAAAACTCAAGGCAAATAAAGAACTTGAACTTGAAATTATTGATTTAGGATTAATTGGGGTGGTTGGACACTGGTGGAAATTACAGACGGTGTATTTGTATAAGAGAATTCGGCTCCGCCCACAGTGGTATAAAGGATTTGTCCAACGGCAAACAACCAATGAGATTAAAGAATGTTACATATTTTTAAGGCGAGATAAATAGTGTTATACTATACAGATTTGTCAAATTTCGGGCAAAACTCAGCCTTATATCTACCAAAAATGAGAGCCCGTTAACATAGTCTCAGCAACGGCGTAATGTGTGTATTCCCCTGTCTATCTAATATCTATATATGGTACCAGTCCAACCCGACATACATACAAGTAGGCCCCACGTACATATATACATATGCATATATGACACACACACAGACACAGGCACGCAGGCACACACATACAGACATGCTTCAGTAGCTGAGAACGTGCGATTTCGGTGCCATAGGTTCGAGTCCAAGCAATGGCATGGGACAATTTGTGAGGTTAGAAAGGATTTAATTATCCCCTTCACCAGTGCGTTACTTATTACCTATGTATGTAATAGCCAACCTCGGCATACAAACAATATATACATATTCGTATATCAAATACATACACACATACACCTATATTGTTTGATTATTATTAATATTAGGTGTTTTTATTATTATTATTATTATTATTTAATTATGTTTTTTGTTTTGCTTTTTCAACCTTTTCATGCCACTTTTAACTTACGTATTTTTCAGTGCATATATGAGCATTTCTCGGCTAGTCACTCTATGTGCGGAACTGTGAAGGGAACTGAAATACCACTGAGTCAAGCGGACAAGGACAACATTTTGCACAACCACAACAGAATTCGTAACGATGTGCAGCCCACTGCGTCAAACATGCAGATCATGGTAACGTTTTTATTTCACGTGCTAATTATATTCATTGGAATACAAAAAAAAAGAAAAGAAAAAAAAGAAGGTTTTATTTAAGGACGCACTCAACACATTTTATTTACGGTTATATTGCGTCAAACATATGGTTATAGACCACACAAATATTGAGATAAGAAACCCACTGTCGCCACCTCATGGGCTACTCTTTTCGATTAGCACCAAGGAATCTTTTATATGCACCATCCCACAGAGAGGGTAGTACATACCACGACCTTTGATATACCAGTCGTGTTGCACTGGCTGGAACGAGAAATAGCCCAATGGACCCACCGACAGCGCATGTAGCCAGCGTTTTAGCACTGGAATACGTCCCGACGTCACTGGAATAATGTTAGAGAGTTTAAAAGCGCGGATCCTATTTTAGACGTGAAAATCAACACTGAGTTTATTTAGTCTACAAATGTGTAGCACATTTTAGATAAGGTTATAACAGCGAGAAACTAAAGTATGTGATGCTTACACAGGGAAATACAGTCTAACAAATAACTAGAGCTTGTCTCGATAACTAATACTTTTCAGACGAACGTGCGTTTTTAGAATTATGAAAAAAAGCTTTTTGGAGTATGGCAAAAACCTCGATGACTAGAACTACTTCAAGTATTCGAACATGAATATTCTAAATAATTAATGTAAGTATTTCTAAGTTAAATGATAAAAAACGGCTTTAATAGTAAAAAGATACGTCATAGTGTAAGAGCGAAGCACTATACATTAAGTTAATATGTTAAAAAAACATTGTGATACTCCAACAAATAAATAATTGCTTTCTGCATAGATTTCTGTGAAATCATTTATTAAACAAATGTTGGTGTTTATTTTTCATTGTAAAGTCTTAAATCTACCCCGGTTTCATATAACACATATACAAGTGTCCTTGGATCAAATAACAACAAACTAGCAACCTTCTTTGGCTAATCTTGTTATGAAAGAAAAAGAAAGAAATGTTTTATTTAACGACGCACTCAACACATTTTATTTACGATTATATGGCATTAGACATATGGTTAAGGACCACACAGATTTTGAGAAGAAACCCGCTGTCGCCACTTCATGGGCTACTCTTATGTCGATTAACAGCGAGGGATCTTTTATTTGCGCTTCCCACAGGCAGAATAGCACAAACCATGGCCGTTGTTGAACCAATTATGGATCACTGGTCGGTGCAAGTTGTTTACACCTAGCCACTGAGCCTTGCAGAGCACTCACTCAGGGTTTCGAGTCGGTATCTGGATTTAAAATTCCATGCCTCGACTGGGACCCGAAACCAGTACCCACCAGCCTGTAGACCGGTGACCTAACCACGATGCCACCGAGGCCGGTTACATGTACCATTACGTCATTTAAGTAAAACAATTACAATTATCACAATCAGCAAATGGTATGTTATTGTATTGCTAATCAAAACTAGCTGCATGTTGATAGTTAAGGGAACATTCCCGAGTTTTAAAATGTTATCGAGTAATAAAATATTTCTACGATTAAACGTACATATTATATATATTTTCTTGTGTCTCTGATCGTTCTAGTATTTGTACTAGGTAAAATAGGCCACCGATGCCGGTTAATATTGTTATGAAGTCAAGGGGGTGATCCTCTACGAATGACTGGCAATACGAAGTACTCTAACGTATCAAAACATCGTAAAAATAATATGTTGGGTGCCTCTATCCCGCTACGGTTTAAGCACGCCCCCACACACACAGACACACACAGACACACATACACATGAATATCTAAAACAGTTGGAGTATTGTGGTATGTGCTATCCTGTCTGCGAGATGGTGTAGGACCATTGCTACTATAATGTAGCGGGTTTCGTCTTTATGTTTCAAAATTACCACATATGCTTGACATCCAGTAGCTAATGATTAATAAATCAATGGGCTCTAGTGGTTTCATTAAACTTTTAAAACCAAGCTTACTATTTGTATTTATTTCAATTTATTTCCGTGCCTATATTTCAATTAAGGTTCAAGCACGCTGTCTTGGACAATCATCAGCTATCTGTGGCTAGCGAAAAGGTTGGGTGTTGACCAGTTGATACCCGGATACGAACCCGGTACCTACCTCGGTCTTAACCACCGACTACAGCAATGATTTGGGCATGTCTTGTAACGTCAGATCCCCCTCCCCCACCACGGTAACGTCCTCACGCTATCTCGAGGTCAAGACGTGTTTGAACACATCCTGGGATGACTCATCTCCAACGCCGTATATGGGCACTTTTCAAACCTTTCCCCGACAGCTGGCAAAACGTCAATCACAAGAGGCCACGCCCTTAGAGGTCAACCAATCAGTGCAGGACCTATCTCATTTACATACATGATGCTCAAGTGCCATCCCTAATACTTTGGTTAATATAGTTCAGAGGATAGGCATAAAGTATGTTGTAAATATATACACATACAAACCACAGGTCCACTGTTACACATGTTCGGGGCGGGATATAACTCAGTCGATTTAGTGCTCACCTGAGGTGCTTGCGTCGCAGGATCGAACCATCTCAGTGGATCCACTAAACTGACTTCTTTTCTTTCTCTCGTTTTAATCAGTGCACCACGACTGGTCAAAGGCCGTGGTAAGTGTTTCCCTGTATGTGGGAAAATGCATATAAAGATCCCTTACTGCATTAGGATAGAAATGTAGCGGGTTTCCTCAGATGACTGAGTCAGAATTACCAATTTAATGTTTGACATTCAATAGTCGATGATTAATTGATCATAATGTGCTCCACTGGTGTCGTTAAACAATTTATTTTTGTTATTATACATTTTCAGGTTTGGGATGACGAACTTGCGCTAATTGCATTAACGTATGCCAGGCAGTGTAAAAAAAGCCACGATACCACTAAAAACAGGCATGCTCTAGGTATGTATGGTCAAAGAACAATTCCAGACATAAGGCAGGCTTTAGGTATGTATGGTCACAGAACAATTCCAGTCATAAGGCAGGCTCTAGGTATGTATGGTCAAAGAACAATTCCAGTCATAAGGCAGGCTCTAGGTATGTATGGTCAAAGAACAATTCCAGTCATAAGGCGGGCTCTAGGTATGTATGGTCAAAGAACAATTCCAGTCATAAGGCGAGCTTTAGGTATGTATTGTCACAGAACAATTCCAGTCATAAGGCAGGCTTTAGGTATGAATTGTCACAGAACAATTCCAGTCATAAGGCGGGCTTTAGGTATGTATGGTCACAGAACAATTCCAGCCATAAGGCAGGCTCTAGGTATGTATGGTCAAAGAACAATTCCAGTCATAAGACGGCCTCTAGGTATGTATGGTCACAGAACAATTCCAGTCATACGGTGGGCTTTATGCATACATGGTCAAAGAACAATTCCAGTCATAATGCGGGCTTTATGTATGTATGGTCACAGAACAATTCCAGTCATAAGGCGAGCTTTATGTATGTATGGTCACAGAACAATTCCAGTCACAAGGCGGCCTCTATGTATGTATGGTCACAGAACAATTCCAGTCATACGGCGGGGTCTAGGTATGTATGGTCACAGAACAATTCCAGTCATAAGGCGAGCTTTAGGTGTGTATGGTCAAAGAACAATTCCAGTCATAAGGTGAGCTTTAGGTGTGTATGGTCACAGAACAATTCCAGTCATAAGGCGATCTTTAGGTGTGTATGGTCAGAGAACAATTCGAGTCATAAGGCGGGCTCTAGGTATGTATGGTCACAGAACAATTCGAGTCATAAGGCGAGCTCTAGGTATGTATGGTCACAGAACAATTCCAGCCATAAGGCGGGCTCCAGGTATGTATGGTCACAGAACAATTCCAGTCATAAGGCGAGCTTTAGGTATGTATGGTCACAGAACAATTCCAGTCATAAGGCGGGCTCTAGGTATGTATGGTCAAAGAA
>JAECMU010094689.1:1399-14495 GCA_016106625.1 Dracogyra subfuscus | reverse complement strand
GAGAGAGAGAGAGAGAGAGAGAGAGAGAGAGAGAGAGAGAGAGACAGAGAGAGAGAGACAGAGACAGAGAGACAGACAGAGAGAGAGACCGAAACAGAGTCAGACCCCTCTGAAAAGCACTGATATAAAGTGATACTATTACAAATCATAGTCTTCTGGAGAAGTACATCTACTGGAGTATTTACGGTACATTTAAACAATAGTGCCATATATAACCATCAACACTACATGTAACTGACCTCCTGTGATACACACAATGTTGACATTTATATGACGGCTGCTCTCTAAGTGAACATCACTATATGAGCCATCACATGGAAAACCTACAAGTTAGCCATTTAAAATAATGGGAAATAATTGTGAAAAACTAAATTCTCACTTAGTTACATCCTGTACAAATACGGACTCAATAATGTCGCTTTTTCAATGATGTCAAATTTTACTCGGTTTCTGATATATGCTAAGTTGTAGATTTCCAAGTGTAATACCACTCACATAACACCCCAACAAAACAAAAAATACATGGCCTCTTGGGTCAGCTACAAGCTGACATAAAATAATTTCCATTCAACTAAAGGCAACAAGTACCCCAGTGGTAAAGAGCTTGCCTGCTGTTTGGCTGGCTGTCTGGCTGGCTGTCTGGCCTGCTGTCTGGCTGGCTCTAGACGAATGGACAAAAATGTTTTTCTGGCAGAAACAGCGTATGTATGTATGTATGTATGTATGAATGTATTTATGTATGGATGGATGGATGGATGGATGGATGGATGGATGGATGGATGGATGGATGGATGGATGAATGGATGTATATATGTATGCGGGCAGTATAGCCCAGTGGTACAGTGCCCGCCTGATGCGCGGTCGGTCTAGGATCGATCCCCGTCAGCTAACCACTGGGTTTTTTCTCGACATAACCATATGTCCGACGCCGATATAACCGTAATTACAATGTGTTGAGTGCGTCGTTAAACAAACCAACAAAAAGTATATATGTATTGATAGATGAATGAATAAATGTATCAATGGATGGATAAATGTATCAATGGATGGATAAATGTATCAATGGATGGATAAATGTATCAATGGATGGATAAATGAGAAAAAGACAGACCCATAGATTAATCCAAAACTTAAACCTTTACATGACACTGATGACAGCCGACAGTTTGCTGCCATCCCAACCAACGTAATAATAATCCCTGGATACAGTACTGATCAGGTAGAAAGAGTGGTTTGTTTGTTTGTTTAACGACGCACTCAACACATTATAATTACGGTTATATCGGCGTCGGACATATGGTTATGTCGAGAAAACCCCCCAGTGGTTAGCTGACAGGGATCGATCCTAGACCAACCACGCATCAGGCGGGCACTGTACCACTAGGCTATGCTGCCCACGTAGAAAGAGTGGAACACTAAACATGTAAAATACAATAGATTGAAAGATATTTACGCAATCAATCTGCATCGTTTACATGAGAAAAACATCATTGTGTTGCAACACCACAGAGCACAAAGCAGATATAACAGTTTGTCCGAGCAGGACAGTGGGTTAGTTGTTAGGTGGTTAGTGGTTATTGAGAGACAAGAGGGAAGGTAATTATGTTTTATTTAACGACACACTCAACACATTTTATTTACGATTATATGGTGTTGGACATATGGTTAAGAACCACACAGATACGAAACCCACTGTCGCCACTTTATAGGCTACTCTTTTCGATTAGCAGTAAAGGATCTTTTATATGCACCAACCCATAGACAGGGTAGTACATACTATGGCCTTTGATATACCAGTTGTGGTGCACTGGCTAGAATGAGAAATACTGTAAACAGTATTAATATTGCGACATGTTTTTTCCGCGAATGTATATCTTAGCGCATGTTCGCGAAGTGTAAATTTCGCTAACGACCGTTGACATCTAAAAACAAAAAGTGGATAAAGACAGCTCACTGTAATTGTTGTAAAGTTACTGTCTGTAAATCAATATTCTGTTATCTTACATCAAACAATCGTGCCTGGTACAGAGTCTATAGAGGGGATTAGGCCCTACCCACCTCACCTTATTTTAGAATCACAAAATGCCAGCTTCAGTTGTTAACTGGTAACACCCTTGGTAGATAAAACAATAAACAATTAGTTGCCATCGATTGAAGTTACATAAAACAATTAATGATTAGTCGCCATCAAGGAGAGCTTGTGTATAGGCTGTGCCTGTTTTTCTTTATGGTTTACTAGAAAATCGAGACATTACTTTAAGCACACTTCAAACTGGAAAATAGTGCATGCGTATTAATTTCGCGACATAAGGTTGGACGCGAACGACGCGAAATTTATACGCACACATTTTTTTCACGGTTTACAGTAGGCTAATGGGCCCAACAACAGAGATCGATCCCTAACTGACTGTGCTTCAAGTGGGCGATTTACCACTGGCTACATTCTGTCCCCAGACAAGAGGATGTAGTGGCCTTATACCTACTATTGAGGCCTTAAGAACTCGCTGTGGGTTGGAGCCGGTACAGGCCTTCGAACCCTGTACCTACCAGCCAGTAGTCCGATGGCTTAATCACTGTACCACCGAGGCCAGTTAATGGGAAAAGATTGTGTTTTGAAACTCTATAGCCATATTGTTGAGTAGTTTTAATGTCACTATACCTTCACGGCCCGCCTGATGCGCGGTCGGTCTAGGATCGATCCCCGTCAGCTAACCACTGGGGTTTTTCTCGACATAACCATATGTCCGACACCAATATAACCGTAATTATAATGTGTTGAGTGCGTCATTAAACAAAACAAAAAACAAAAACTATACCTTCACGTTAACATTTAAATCTGGAAATTCTCGTTTTACAAAAGAAATCTTCATACACTGAATAATAAAATATTAATAATATAGACCATCATAACAAGCAGCAAACATCGGCCAGCTGTTACCACAAACCTAATTCTTGACACTGCTGCCGGCAAGCAATAACTAAATATCACAGACCATTCCAGGCCGATTTAATAAGAGATGAGTGTATTTTCACAGAGCATTCCGGGCCGATTTAATAAGAGATTAGTGTATTATCACAGAGCATTCCGGGCCGATTTAATAAGAGATGAGTGTATTATCACAGAGCATTCCGGGCCAATTTAATAAGAGATTAGTGTATTTTCACAGAGCATTCCGGGCCGATTTAATAAGAGATTAGTGTATTTTCACAGAGCATTCCTGGCCGATTTAATAAGAGATGAGTGTATTTTCACAGAGCATTCCGGGCCGATTTAATAAGAGATTAGTGTATTTTCACAGAGCATTCCTGGCCGATTTAATAAGAGATTAGTGTATTTTCACAGAGCATTCCAGGCTGATTTAATAAGAGATTAGTGTATTTTCACAGAGCATTCCGGGCCGATTTAATAAGAGATTAGTGTATTTTCACAGACCATTCCGGGCTGATTTAATAAGAGATTAGTGTATTTTCATCATTATTACATGAGCACATGGTGTTATGCACCAGTGATCTGTCAAACGTATTCTAGACTAATATACAAGTATTACAGCAATATGGTAAACACCAGACAACTGTAGTTTAAAATGGGAAATGGTGCTGTTAAACATTCAATTCCTTATCACACCATATAAATCATTTTGATAGTCATAGATTAAAGTGTGCTCAGGTGTTGTGAACCACCTCACTGACTGGGTTGGGTTTTTTTCTTGTTCCAACCAGTACACCACAACTAATCAAATGCTGTAGTATGTGCTATCCTGTCTATGGGAAAGTGCATATAAAAGATCACTTGCTGCTTAGGAAAATTTTCTCTGATGACAATGAGTCAGAAACTTTTATCTAATATTTGAATTCCGTTTACCAATGATTAATTACTCAATGTGCTCTAGTGGTGTCGTTAAACAAAACAAACTTTAACTCATTATACTTAAAGAGTTATATTCATGGGTTCCCTTGTGACACAAACGGACAAAACATCTTGAAATTAGAATTCGAAGCTTTTCACCCTAACACAATACACGTACCACTGAACAATGACACGAAATAAAAAGTTCATCGATCACATTTTTCTGAGCCAGTTGTTAACTAGTAACACCTGCATCAAAAGCTAATTATTCAGCGGCGCCGGTGTCTAAAGCTTAATTGGTTGTTAAAACACGTAAACATCATCAGTACCATGTCAGTTACAGCGGTGTTGTAGCCATTCACAGCACAATACAGCGGAAGGCGAATATGATCTCACATTTCTTGTTGGTTTTTCCTGGGTTGTGTTTTTTTAATCAATAGTGCTAAATAATTATTAGGAAGTTGATTGATGTCATGTCCATTTTTTTACAATTTCCCTTAAAGTCATTACTGAAGCCCCCTAAAAATAGAACATTCTCAATTATTATGCAAAAAACCAAAGTTGAGATAACCAAGTTTGTTTTTGCATAGCCCGTTACGAGTCTATGACTGTGATATGCTAAGTTTTATCAATCTCACAGGTCCAATATTAGAGGCCTGAGTCTACACATGTCCTAGGTCTACAACATCTACACATGTGCCAGGTCTACAACATCTACACATGTGCCAGGTCTACAGCACCTACATATGTCCCAGGTCTACAACATCTACACATGTCCCAGGTCTACAACATCTACACATGTGCCAGGTCTACAGCATCTACAAATGTCCCAGGTCTACAGCATCTACACATGTCCCAGGTCTACAGCATCTACACATGTCCCAGGTCTACAACATCTACACATGTGTCAGGTCTACAGCATCTACACATGTCCCAGGTCTACAGCATCTACACATGTTACAGGTCTACAGCATCTACACTTGTATCAGGTCTACAGCATCTACATATGTCCCAGGTCTACAGCATCTACACATGTCCCAGGTCTACAGCATCTACACTTGTATCAGGTCTACAGCATCTACACATGTCCCAGGTCTACAGCATCTACACATGTCCCAGGTCTACAGCATCTACACATATCCCAGGTCTACAGCATCGACACATGTCTCAGGTCTACAGCATCTACACATGTCCGAGGTCTACAGCATATACATATGTCTCAGGTCTACAACATCTACATATGTCTCAGGTCTACAACATCTACACATGTCTCAGGTCTACAACATCTACACATGTCCTAGGTCTACAACATCTACACATGTCCCAGGTCTACAACATCTACACATGTCCTAGGTCTACAGCATCTACACATGTCCGAGGTCTACAACATCTACACATGTCCCAGGTCTACAACATCTACACATGTATCAGGTCTACAACATCTACACATGTATCAGGTCTACAACATTTACTATTTATTGGGGAATGGAAGGCAATTTGAGAAAATACATGCTCGTGAATTGACTCATTTTCATTAAATCACAAATATTTTTAATTAAATTTTATAGTAACACAAAATAAGGTATACAGGCATGCGATTTTGTATTCTTTAAAAAACCTGAGAATGTTCTATTATACAAAAGCACAGTGGCTGGTCATCAGTCTTATATTGTGGTACACTGTCTACAGGTAAGCGAACAGGCATTAAGAAAATGGTTTAGTGGAAGTGAAATAATTTTTTTAAATCATGAAAATAAAGGGAAATGGAAAAAAAAATTATGAATCATTTTGCACGCATTTATTTTACGATACCAGTTTGTGAAAATGGGTAGCCTGCACAAATACTCTTAAATTCTATTTCATTAGAAAAAGTCAATTTAATGCACCAAATTATTCTTTATTTGACATGTAAGTGATAAGGAATATCATTAAAAACTGGCCTACACTAAATCGTCTGAAAAAATGACACATTAGCATACCTTATGCTTCTGGTATGATCAACGTCATCCCAATTGGCCACACGTTCGGCCATATTTTGTAACAAAATCAATGTTCAACAAACGAGCAACAACCTGAACAAATATTTGGGAGATTTGCATCTGTCAAGTGTAGCTCAAAATCGGAGATTTACTCCAATCAATAGCCAACGCTCGTCTTTGGCCAAAATATCCAAACCACTGGTTTAGTAAATCATCCAGTAAATTTGTCACGTTCTGCCTGGAAACATCTAGCAGAGTTAATTCTGCATGAAAAGCTCTTAAACTGCACCAGAACTAATCACTTGGTGGGGGACCGGGGAGGGGGGGGGGGGGAGTGAAAAAAGGCACTGCCGTTATTACAGGACTTATCATCAAAAGAAATCTGAAAAGCTTGTTCCTTTCACAGGGATGTCATTAATGGGTGCCTGCTGGCAATATTTCCGCTGCTTTTTTAATAACTGTTTGCGGGGATAGATTAACAAACAATACATGCATAAATTTCTACATGTATGTAGGAGTCAGTAAAGTTAGTATTTTTACATAATATGTGTCTGATGATAACTCTCTGATGTGTTTAAAAGCTTGTCCCTGATTGGATAATTTTGCTGGTTTGTGGGACACACCCGACATCACACCACACCATCCTCACCATGATTCACACCTCACCCCATTGTCCCACCATCCCCACCCCAACCCATTGTCCCACCATCCCCACCCCATTGTCCCACCATCTCCACCCCAACCCACTGTCCCACCATTCCCACCCCATTGTCCCACCATCCGCACCCAACTGCCCCACCATCCTCACTTTACTACAACATGATTCATACTCCACCCCACTGTCCCACCATCCCCACCCCACTGTCCCATCATCCCCACTCTACTGTTCCACCATCCCCACCCCACTGTCCCACCCACTGTTCCACCATCCCCACCCCACTGTCCCACCCACTGTTCCACCATCCCCACCCTACTGTCCCAACATCCCCAACCCACTGTTCCACCAATGAGCCTATCAAACATTATTGTCTGGTAATCATGGTAATGGGTGGTTTATTTTACATCAGTGTCATCAGAATAAACTTTAAGTGTTCTGTCCCTTGTGTTGTCTAGTAATTATAGAAAGGGTTTATGTTACAACATGTTAGTGTGTGCCGGACATTCAGTTCCACGAGTTTGCCGACACATTACTGAAACTACTTTACCCGAGATAATCATGATTTGTCTCTTCAACCGATGTTTGAAAGGTCGTGGTATTTCAGAGAATATAAAGTTCTTTGTTGTCACATCATTATTGGCTCTGCAAGTTTCAAATATATTTAAAAAACAGACCTTGCCATTTGAAGGTCCAGGACTTATAAAAAATAAACATTTAAATCTAATTTAAAAATTCACTGCTTTCACTTTTAATTATTTTCAAATAACGTAATTATTTTAAATCTAATCCATTATCTTTTTCTCTCTCTTTACCTTCATTTCATCCTATCACCCTCCCCCCTCCGTCACCCCTCCCTCCCTCTATCCCTCCACAATGTGATCACAAGAAATTTAGACAGCATTTGCTCGGTTTCTAACTAATTCAACCAATCAGATATCAGCATTTGGATTATCTTAATTGTGAAGACCACTACAAAATCTGTCTTAATAACAAGTCACATGACCAAAATTATGTAGACACAATTGGCCAGACATCATCGCCAAGAGCTGTACGAAACAACTGGCGCGAAAACGCAATGACGCTTCTCCCACCCGTTATCAAGTAGTGAACCTATGAAATGCCGTTGAAATCAAGTTAGAAAGCATAAGAAGCTTCTTTAGAAATAAGAATAGGCTCCGCTTCGTGTCACCCCTTCTTATTTCTGAAGAAACATCTTAAATGCCTTCTAACCTATACTTGACATCCTACGACCTGAAACATACGAGAATCACAAGCTAACTAAAATAATACATGAGATAATCGTACATACAATGTACGTCTCTCTCTTCTAAAAATTGAACTGCAACTTTTTGGCTTTGCTGGTAAATTTCTATTCCACCTGTTAGGTCTACAAAATGAAATGCTTACAGATAAATTGCTTTTTGGAGGCCACATTTTGAGCCCTGCCACATTTGCACCCTGCCACATTTTGCGTACTGCCACATTTTGAGCCCTGCCACATTTTGCACCCTGCCACATTTTGCGCCCTGCCACATTTTGCTGCCATATACAAACAAGCATGTTGTACCTCTATAGATCTAGACACTAATTCAAAGCATCTAAATCGGTGTTCAAAATACCACACGTTTACCTGCAAACATGCACGTAGATATGACAAAATGCAGATGCACATGTATTGCAGATATTTGAACAACATGTATGCAAGCTATGCACGTCCACGCAGTTCTTCTTCCATGCAACCACAACATAGCGATTACAGATAAGGTTATTTAATCCTGGCTAACCAAATAAGTGAAACATGATAACTTGTGCTGAGTGGAGGGGCTCAGACCATATATGCATATTCTATTGTTTGTTATGTTTGTTTTGTGTGTTTAATGACACCACTACTACTCAGTACTAGAGCACACTGATTTAGTAATCACCGGTTATCGGATATGAAACACGTGACAACTTTTACATACACTCTCAGTGAGCAAACCAACATTTCTTTATTAGTAACAAGAGATCTTTTATATGAACCATCCCACAGACAGGATAGCACTTACCACGGCCCTTGATATATCAATCGTGGTGCACTGGATGGAACGAGAAATAGCCCACCGAGCCCACTGATGGGAATTGATCCCACACCGACCATACATCAAGCAAGCACTTAACCATTGGGCTGTGTCCCACTCTTCTATTTTGACCAAACTAAACAATATGATAGTTGTACTATTTGGCAGAACACAAAGTGATTGTATATTTGGTGTTATCTTTTTAATATTTTAGTGAAGAAGGGGCTTTGCCATAAAGTACTGAGAGTAAAATTACATACACTGAAGTCTTGAAAACTACTATTTGTTTGCAGATAAAAAAAATTAAAGTTAACCTTTTGACAAAATTAATTAGTCTTTAATGTCTAATTTTCTTTTCTCTATATCTATGTGGTACTGTATGTCTGAGGCCATATAACCGTTAATAAAATATGCGGAGTGCTTCATTAGATAAAACATCTTCATTTCTTCATTTTCTTTCTGGGGGAGGCCCCCCCCATACCCCCAGTTGACTGCGGATACATTCAATTCCACAGCGCCATACCCAAAAATTTCTTTTTGACAGTGACAGAAACATTGACAGTTGGTGATCAGTTGAAAACTGAGTAGCAATTAATATTTAATGTCTTAGAATTGTGTAGACTTCCCACTGGATGAAATGTTTGTAAGCCCAGGTGTGACAAGACTTGCCAAGTCAATGGTAGACATTCCCACCAGCAGAGTTTTACTTTTTCACTATTTCGTGGTAAGTAGAAAAATCTGTCCTGGTTCCCGTTTTATGAAGCGATCTTAGTCCAAAGATCACCTCAAGTGACTAATTTGTTTAACAAGTCACTAGAAACAGGGCTAGGAGGTTTGTAAATTGCACTAGCCCACCAAAATAAAGCACTACTTACTGGTTTAGCATTTGTCACTAGCCCTGTGTTAAAAAGCACTAGCCCCGGGCGTTGGGCTAGTGGATTTGTCGAACTCTGTCTCAGGTCACATCAAGTGTATAGCTACCATATGTACTTAAGATGATCTTAGCACTAAGATTGCTTTGTAAAACAGGGCCTAGGTCTTTAGATCACCTTAATTTGGACACCAAATGATTTTTAATGTAAACACAGGCTTCTGAAATTTCTAAATTTGTATATAACCTCAAAAAAGGAGATATATGCAAAAAAAAAAAAAAACATATGCATAATCTAAGATAAAGTGTGTGTTGAAAGTAAAAATAAATTTCTAAAAATCATTGCTAGGTCTGATTATTTTAGGCCAAATAAAGTTGCAAAAGTGCCATCAATGGCAATTCTCCTTGTCATGTCATGTCATAGGATTTTACATGCACATTCAGAACAAGCCGTTGTAGCACACGCCTGTCCTGGACAGGAAACGGCAATGCTCCTGACCCCAGCAATTTATATAATGGTGCCGGTACCAAAATTGTTAATTCAAGCCGTTTAGATCTAACTAAAGAAAACGCTGCTCAGAGCAGATCCAAGAGTGAATCAGTGTAGTCGACCCTTTTCACCTTCTGTTTTGAGGTATGGTCAGGTTTTCATAAACACATTAACATATTAAATAATGCATGAATAAAATAACTGTTCATGCAATTGTTGAGGACTGAAATTAGAATATTATGAATATATTTGAAAGTTTATAAATGTATACATTTAATAAAACACAAGATCTACCAACTCTAGCAGAGCTCAGGGTTTCTGTCACAAGTTTGACAAGGTACAACAGGTGAAAATGCCATCCCTGCATACATAGCCATACCAGAAAAAATTAGTATATTTGTGTTTTTTTAGTTTCAGAATTTTTAACACAATTAATGCCTCTTATCATTACTGTATGGTTAAAGTTTGCTTTAAATGCTTATAAAACTATTAATTATTATTTTCATACATGTGCAACAGTATCATTACCCTTTCAGGAAAGAAAATACAAAGTAAAGCTAAAAGAGATATAAATCGAGATATAACGGTCAATCACTATATTCCACTGGATTCATTATTTGGTCTTCTATAGCGCCATACCCACAAATTTCTTTCTGGCAGAAACTCTGAGTAGTAACAATACAAGGTGAAAAAAAAGATAGAAGAAATAGATATGAGACATGAAAATAAATGTTCTTTCTGTGGGTACTTTAGAACATGTGTGCAGTACAGTAAGTACTTTAAAAACACTGTTCCAGAATTGGTCAAGTAGGGTGGAGGGGAACAGGCTAAAACGGAACCACTACCAAAACAGAACCATTTTTGTTGGCGAAAACGGAATCATTTTCGTTGGCGAAAACGGTACCGATTGTGGCTAAAACGGAACCACACATAATAAGAGAGAGAGAAAGTTAGTTTTTTTATTATTTAACGCTGCCACTAGAGCACAATGATTTTTTTTTATCTTATTACACCTGTATTTATTGTTAATCCCCATTAAAGTATATGGAAATGTTTCCAATGCACACACATGTCGACCGGATACATAGCCGCTAGTTTTCTTCTGATGTTTACCTCATTGGTATTTAACAGCGAGACCGCTACAGGTTAAATCGTTCTACGGTTGTTTCGCAATATCAGTCCTATTGAATGACCATTGATAAACACAACATATTTGGGGGGATGGATGTACATGTGCGTACATAGAGGGGGTTCGCTTTTTTATGCTATATTTTTGGTTTTGATTTCGGTGCCGTTTTAGCCAACGCAGGTTCCGTTTTGTCCACAGATTTTAGTGCCGTTTTAGCCAACACAGGTTCCGTTTTGTCCAATTTGGTTCCGTTTTCGCCTGGGGCCGTTTTGGCATGGTTCCGTTTTAGCTATAACCCGGGTGGAGCAGAGAGCATCGTAAATTTTACTAATTGTTTTATCGCCACAGGGCCTGTCACATTTCCCACTGTGAACAGACTAATACATGGTTTAACTAAATCTATGGGGCTAATAAATGCGTATGCATGTACAGCGGGAGGTTTCGAGGGTCTAAACTCCATCTGCTCTATGCAAATTTTTTTGTTTTTAAGCTACACCCATAAACATTTTGCTAGGCAGTCTAGACCCCCATGGCAAAGTTAGGTTTGGACAGTGAAGGTGGGGTCAAATATGAAACTTGCAGACCCATTTGTTTACCTTTTCTCAAGACATCTATATGAACCAAGAAAGAAATGTTTTATTTAACGATGCACTCAACACATTTTATTTATGGTTATATGGCATCAGACATATGGTTAAGGACTACACAGATTTTGAGAGGAAACCCGCTGTTGCCACTTCATGGGCTACTCTTTCTGATTAACAGCAAGGGATCTTTTATTTGCACTTCCCATGGCCTTTGTTGAACCAGTTATGGATCACTGGTCGGTGCAAGTGGTTTACATCTACCCACTGAGCCTTGCGGAGTACTCACTCAGGGTTTGGAGTCGGTAACTGAATAAAAATCCCCTGTCTCGACTGGGATCTGAACCCAGTACCTGCCAGCCTGTAGACCGATGGTCTAACCACTACACCACCGAGTCCGGTTCTATATGAACCAGCTGGGTCCATACACAAAATGTTTAATGTCAGGGGTGGGGGAGTGGGTGTGCGAATTTATTGTGATGGTACAAACAACTGACAAAATAAAAAAATAAAATTACACAATGGTATTTAAATTTAATTGGAGAAAAAAAATGTGGACGTTTGGTAATTTTGGGGGTGAATATACAAACCCTACAGGGGGCTGTAAACAACCAAGTTTACACTTTAAAAAAAGTTTTAACCTCCGTCACTGGCAGTGACTCAGTGGTTCAACCCCCACCCCAACACACCACCTGCTTAAGCCCATACCCTCTTCACAATTTTCTCAAAAGTAATATTTAAAAATAAAAATAAAAGTAAATCTTCCCCCTTCCCCTATGTGATCAATTTTGGAACAGCCCAAATGTAAACAAAGTGTGCCTCTTACCTATGGATTCTCCTATCATGAATGTAACACACAGTACAACCACCGTTATCATCTGGTTTCGAGCCAGCATGTCCGTAGTAGCCGGCGGTCCTGTATGGCAGTGATGGGGTCTGACACTGGGAGTGTCCATCTCGTCCAGGGGGAAGCTTGCGTGGTTCGGGTCTCCTGCTGCACCAGGCTCCATGACGCTGCTACCACACTGGCCTGGCTCCACTCTACTCCCACTCAGACTTTCTGCTCCGCCCAACACTCTGTCTCGGAAATCAATTTTCAACTCCGTTACCTCCAATAAGTCCGCATTATTAGCCAGTTCGAGTTTCGTTCCTCTCAAACCGTCCGCAGATTGGCTCTGCGCGTTGTCATTATCGTACCGGTGGAGGATTCCACCGACGAGATCGCTCGTTGACAGGTTTCCGATTCTAAATTCGTGCGATTCCGTGTCGTCGTTTGTACTTTGCGTTACGTCGAGGAGTGATTGGTTTCTTCCCAACAATTCATCGTCAGAATCGTCGTCTAGTGTCTGCGCGCTGTGCACGAGATTTTGTCCGATGTCATCACGACTCTGACACACATCTGAGACAATATTTGATGAGTTCGAGCCTCTAATTCCACTACTTCCGTTTGACATGGCTGCCATTTTTAGTTTCTGATC